>JAKSZP010004016.1:0-231920 GCA_022478985.1 Massospora cicadina
ATACTATAATTGAAATATATATATTCTTACAACGCGAGGTGCATGAGGAAACCAAACCTGTGCAGTTGAAAGATTACTAGGGTTGACCTCAGATAATCAACTCCTAAGAGTAAATTTTTACAGACTTGCAATTAAGGTCTCAACTATCAATTAGTGTAGTTAAATTGTTTAAATTATTTAGATTGAGTTCTGAGACTTTGGAATATTACAGTAAAATTATTAAAGTTAATTCAATCAGTTTGGCCACTTGATTCATCACCAGTTATGTCATACCCAGCGAGGTTCTGAGACCTGCAATTAAGGTCTTAACTGTTTATACATGGATATAAATCGTTTAGATTCCTTAAAGTAATGCTCGAAACTTTGATGTTTTGCATTAAATTATTTAAATTGATTTCATCAAATAGGCTGGCTGATTCATTCATGATCCCATCATTTTCAGGTAAAATTCTGAAGAATACAATTAACTGCATCACTTATCTACTTATCAAAACTGATTTCTGAATTCAAATTTGTTTCAGCTAATGTGATGACATCATCATTATTGACAACAAAGGCTGGCTCCTGATTCAAGCATCTGAGACAATTCTAACTTTTGATTTTTCTGAATGCATTTTTTGGAAATTGTAATTTATTCAGTTTCACTTCTTCTGACTCACCATGATGTCAATCTACCTTGGATGGCCACAGCGCCGGGTATATAAGGCCCATTTGTCACCCACCCCAGATATTATTTCAACTGCTGAGTGGGGGTGGCAGGTGGCAGGGTGGCTCTAGCCAGGGCCTGTTGGCAAACACTGGTTCAAGTTTTGCCGCCCTGGGTTGATTAAGTAATTTTCACACCACCAACAGGTAAGATCTCTGATTTTGATTTGTTAATCCTTGCAATTCTAGCTGATTTGTATTGATGAATGATTGACTCGAGTTTCTATGAGTCCTCCAAGCTTGAAATTCCTATGACTGCATCATTGGCGTATGCCAGAGATTTCAGCGGTGGCTGCCACACATGCTGATGCCTTCCAGCTCTGCCTCCAACGCCTGCAACACTGGGTCAAAAGCCAGGTTAGACAACAGGGGGCTCAACGGGTCCCCTTGCCTCACCCCACATTGAGGTGAGATTTAGGCTGACTGGAATCTGGGGCCTAGAACTGACATGTTTGTCATAGTCATTTGCTTTTTTTTTTAGTACTAGATGGTCCCAACCCAAACATAGTCATTTGCTTCATCGCCAAGTTTATGCTTTTTTGTGGAAGTTGTGCTCTCTCCTTGCAATGGTGTAGGTATGACCAGTCTACCCTGTCATAAGCTTTCTGTTGGTCTAGAAATACTAATGCTCCACTAGAGTTCAACTGGGTGACGTTGGTGACCATGTGGAAGTTGTGCCAGATGCTCCTGCGGGGGACAAATCCATGTTGGTTTGTTGAGACCATGTTCCTCCTAGTTGAACCCAGATAGCGTGCCAGGATTTTTGAAAGCAGTTTTGTGTCTGAATTAATCAGCAAGATTTGGCACCAGTTGTCAAGTGAATGTGTGTCACCTTTCTTGTGAAGGAGAACAATCAGGGCCTCATCCCCTCCAGGCATAAGCTTGGTCTCATCCAAGCATCTATTGAGTGTGGCAAGGAGGATGTGGCTGAGGAGGTCCAGAAATGACACAATCAGTTCATACAGAATCTCATCAGGTCCTGGACTTTCCACCGGGGAAAGCTTTTGATTGCCACATTGAGTTCCTCCTTTGTTATTGGCCCTGTGAGGGCCAATGTGTCCATGCTCATGGGTGGCTCTGCCTTGTAAGGAAGGACTAGATGTCCTGAGGTAAAGCGCCCTTGTTCAAGTATAATTTCGTGTAGTATTCATGGGCTATGTCTGCTAGCGCCTTTGGGGAGCGTGCTATGGTGCCATCTTACATGTCTAGAGCGTCACATTGGGTTTAGGATTTCCAGGCGGTGAACTGACGCATGAAGAATCTGGATGATTTTTCACCCTTGGCCACCATTTTTTGCTCCCGCCTGTAATGTGGGGTATTCCTGGACTTGCTTGCCAAGACCTTGGATCTTGAGGGTCAACCAAACCCATTCCCTTTTGTCCAATTGGTGCTGTGGCCCGCTTGGAGGGCATTCCTCTTAAGATGTTCTCAATGGTTGATCGCCCTTTGAAGAGCCAATGCCTCAGCCACATGTTCTTGGAGGATGTACATTTTGTGGTGGCAACTATTTTAGCTTTCAGGCATCCCCATGTCTGGATTAGGTCTTCGCTGAGGGGGTTCTTCAAATCACTTGACAATGTTCATACTGCTAATCAGTGGGCGAAGTCAGCATTAGTCACAGTTTGTGGGTAAATCTTCTCCCATTTTGGGCGCGGTTGTGCCTGCAGCTCTGACCTCAAGGTAATCCTTAACAGCCGATGGTCCAAGTGGGTGACACTAACTCTCTCAAAGCTTTCTACCATACGCTTAAGGGTTGCCAGGATGCAGATTAGGTCAATACATGTCATTAAGAGCAGCTCTATCTCTCTGACAGGTGGCCTTGTCATGTGCTAAAGGGTTGGAACATCCTTTGGGCGTGCATCAATAACCCCCAATTGTGGCCATGAGTGATGCAAGTTCCTGGTGTCCACGGGGATGATTGATGTCCAAGGGCCATCTGTCTGCGGCCCTTGTGAGCCAACAGTTAATGTCCCCTAGGAGAAAGCTGTCTTTGGTAGTGGTAAATTGGCCACCTCCTCAAAGAAATTGGCGCAGTTGCTGAGGATGCTGGGGGTGTAAGTATTGACTAAAGTACTGATTTCCCTGACAGGTGATTGTGATGGCCAGGACTCTCCCCCCTAGGTGATCAGTCGAGGATGAGATGGTGATGCCCCTGCCTGGTTTGATCATGAACCTGAAGAGGGTCGACCTAGTTAAGACGTTTGGGAGGAGCATCTGGTCCACTGGGCTCCACCCCTTCATGCAGTGACTCTCCTGAATTGCCAGCATGTCAGCTGGAGGGTTTTGCGGATGCTGAATTTTCTTGGCCCCAGATGTGGGGGCCTTCAGCTCTGCGATATTGAAAATCCCTATTGTGATTGGATTGCCAAATCCACCCAATCCACCTTAATCAGATAATTCTGGGCCATTTGATTCGTTTTATTATGATTCAAGCAATTCAAGCTTTGAGTACCCATTTGGGAGCTCTGTGCCATTGAGCTGAGCTGTGGCACCGCTCACTCTATCAGTAGCTGGACCATCTTGAAAATTTTTGTAACCCTTGTTCTAGGAGTTTTTTGTTGAGACTACAGGTAGGTTACTGGAGCTGTGAACACCAGCCTGAACCAGCACCATTTCATTTCCCACTCCCATGGGCTGCGTCCATTTCTGTGTCACCACCTGCATCTTCTGGTTTGCTAGCCCCTCCATTGACTCCTCGGGGTCTCTCTTAGGATCTCAAAATGGTTTGCGTTTCCAACATTATTAGTTTCAGGATCTGAATTTCTTTTTAGGCTTCCTCGCCCTCACTCTGGCCTCTGCTCATCTCTTCACTTTATCCTCTGCTTTGCGTTGTTTGGCGTTGACTGGTTTGATGATCTGATACTTGCCATGTTCCCACCAGTTGAATGGGGTTGTTGCCACCTGAAGTTTACAAAATTTTCATCAATTTCATCCACTTCCTCAGGGTCCTCCACCTCCTGCTACTTGCCTAAAGCAGGGCATGCATGGGCCCGTTTCCCAAACACCTGGCAGTGCTGGCAGATGGGAGGAGCCTTTTCTGGGGTGATTTTAAAGGGGTCAGATGCTTGTCCCTCTAGCAATATGAACTGCGCAACGTGTGGGATCAGGTTGGTATTAGCTTCTTTTCAGGCTTGGGATCATTAACCGCAATTGCCTTTCCACTGAAGAGTTCTGGCATGAGGTGGAAGCGCTGCAGCTCAAACTGCTTCACTCTTCCATACTCCTCAAGGCCTTTGTTTAGCTCAGCTTTGACGAAGTCATGGGGGAGATCAGTTGGGAGATCTTCAAAGGAGATAAAGAGGTCTTTCTCTTTGTTCCAGTGGGTGTGATGTACCTTTACGCAGTGAGGCAAACCTTTGATAATCACTTCCTTGATGACCTTTGCTGCATCAACGCCTGCTCCGCTGTGGTGAAGCCAATATCTACAAATCCTCAACAGAATTCTTGCTTAATAAGAATGGCGTTTTAAAATAAAATTTTCTTTTTCAGTAATCACCAGACAAGATCTCTGGGTGTTTGACCCCGAAGTTACTCTAACCCCATGTTTAATAGGGGAGGAGGGGAGTGAGTGGCGGATATTATTGTAGAGCATATGCTGGTGTAGCATTTTTAAGAACCTTCTGGTAGGGACTTGCATCTGTCATTTGGTATGGTTCACGTGGCTAGCCAGGAGCTCCTTGTGGGAGCGTTTGATGCCCTTGGGAGACGCCATGTTGGTGGAATTACCACCCTTTGCAATGTTTGCCCTGGACTTATGATTGGAGTTGTGCATCTTTTCCTTCTTTACTGATTATTAAATGTTCAAGTACAAATTGAATCTTCCTTTGCTCTATAAAAGTGATGCTTAGGAGAAAGAAAAGCAATAATAATAATAATAAATTTATTCGAAGGGGTTGACCTTATGACAAATATACCACACTGAGAATGTTTTTCTAGCCAGTACAGGTTTCAAACTCAAAACCTGCACTTAGGTGGAAGCAGTTTTACCCGCTCAGCTAACCACCCTTTAATAATAATAATAATAATAATTTTATTTGAGGTGGGCTGACCTTGGGACAAATATGCCACACCAAAGAGAGGAGGGGAGTATATAAAATGAGGGGTCAAGACTTAATTCCTGAGTACTGGGGGAGAACATCATGGCTAGTGTTCCAATGGGACCTGTCAGTGTTGTAGAAGAATCACTTGAGCTGCTTAGTGAATCAACACTGTTGTTGAGGCAAAATTTTAATTCCAAATTGATAGTTTGAAAGGGGATTGGAAGTTAACTCTGTACCATCCTCTGAGGTAGGCATGGAATTGCTAAAGCAAACAGCTAAATGTTAGATAATTTGATTATGTATTTGTTTAAATGATGACTAATTCTGATAGGACTTGGGGCCAAATTTTGAATTTCTCAAGATAGATCATATGAATTGTCCATAGGGATAATGCAAAAATGGCCACTAGGAGCAATTCTAAGATAGGTGAATTAACTTTAGGTGCCATAAAATTTTTGATTGGGAATTGTTCAGTTGTTATACAGTTGGGTGCCATCAGTGGCCATGCCAGTTTCCATACAAGTCAGGCTTCTGGGCACTCTTTCAACCAGTGCAACATAATATCTTTTGCACCACATACTCTACAGTGTTCCTGGGTTGAATTGGACCACTCAGCTGTTTGGTAGGCCCTGTGTAAGCATCGCCAGATGTACACCCTAATTTTTGGTTGAAGTAAATCATGCGTCGCAAAAACAAATTTTTTTTCTGAGTTTTTTTGTCATATGGCTGATCATCTTGGTCTAGGAGATTGATATGGGCTAGGGTTTAGGCTCTTGGTGGGGGGTAATCCTCCACTTAGACTTGTGTGCCCCTGCATTCCTGAGCGTAGGTGTGATTTGCAAACCCTCACCCACATTGGCCACTCATGATGCTGAGAGGGATCAGCCACTCATTTTGACGGATGATCTTCAGTATGCATGGGAGAAGTTTGAGGACTGGTATGGACCATGGACATTTGGATTGACCGCTAGGTAGGACAGTATGGTGTTTGCTCTGTAAGGGTTAGCTAATTTGAGGTCCCTGGCCAGGTTGATTCATGTGACATGTGACCAGTGGTTTTTCAGAGATTGGGCTCGTCACTCTAATTATTTACTCAATGAATAATTTATCAGATTGAGTGACGTGGTCAGTAATGCCTAGGCCTCCCTCCATTCTTGGCCCGTGGAGTTGGCCTATTTGTATTGGGGCTCTTCTGCCTTCCCACAACCATGACTGCAGTAAGGCCCTGGTGCAGTCATGGAACTCCGTGGAGAAGGGGACAACTGCAGCTGGGAACCAGAGGATCAGAAGCAGGAAGGAATTCATGAACATGACTCACCCCATGAGTCCTGTTTGCCTTCCCCTGAGGGAGTCAATGTGGCATGTGAGCTTGTGGATGAACCCATCTTTGATCCCAGTCAGGTTTGGCCCACTGGGGCTCAGGGTGATACCTAGATGTTTCACTGGGCCGCCTGAAGGTGCTACCCTGAATGGGGGCCCAGATTCTGCCCAGTTTTTTTTTGTTTTTTTTGTGTACCTTGATGGGTGGAAAGGGCGGTCCTTAAGTGCTGGCAATTTGAATGCTTTTTGCAAATAAATTTCATTTTAATTGGATTTAATTTATTTTTAAATTTTTGCTTTGGTTTGACTAAATTGTTTTTGATTTCCACATTAAATTATTCAATTTACTTAAATTGGGATAGGAAGTCAATTCATTGCTGTTTACTTCATATACAGCGAAGTTCTGTGACCTGCAATTAAGGTCTTGATTGTAAATTATTGTTTTTGGATTATTTAAATCGTTTAAATTTATTCCAAGATTTTGGAAAAAAACTAAAATAATAGAGTTGATTACATCAGTTCAACCGTTTATTTCATTGCCAATTACATCATACTTGGCGAAGTTCTGAGAACTGCAATTAAGGTCTGAGTTGTTAATATTAATATTTAAATTTTTTTAATTAGTTAAATTAGTTTGTGAGGCATGTTAATTGTACATTAAATTATTTAAATTGATCTCATCAGTTCAGCCACTTTATTTATCACTGATTACATCATTCTTGGCAAAGGTCTGAGACCTGCAATTAAGGTCTCAGCTGTTTAAATGTGGAATTAAATTGTTTAAATTGTGTAAATTTGTGCTCAAAACATTAATGTTTCACATTAAACTATTTAAATTAATTTCATCAAATTGGCCAGTTGATTTGTTTAAATTCTGTCATTTTTGTGTGAATTCTGAAACTTAAAATTAATTGCATCAGTTACCTGCTTATTGAAACTGATTTTTGCATTCAAATTCAGGTCAGCTTATGCAATGACAACATCATTATTGACATCAAAGGCCAGCTTCTGATTCGTTTCATCTGAGACAGATTTGACTTTCGATTTTTGAGTGTGTTTTTGGAAATTGCCATCTATTTGGTTTCACTTCTTCTGACTCACCATGAAGTCAATCTTCCTCAGATAACCACTGCACTGGGTATATAAGGCCCAGTTTTCACTCATCCCAGATACCATTTCTGGCTGAGTGGGGGTGGCAGGTGGCAGAGTGGTTCTAGCCAGGGTCAGTTGTCAAACCCTGGTTTAAGTTTTGCCACCCCAGTTTGGTTAGTGATTTTACACCACCAACAGGTAAGATCTCCTTTTTTAATTGTTGATTCTTGCGTTGCTAGCTGATTTTATTGTTAGATGATTGACTCAAGCTTCTCTAAGTCCTCTGATCTTGCAATTCCTATGACTGCATTGTTGGTGTATGCCAGAGCTTTCAGCAGTGGCTGCCCATGCATGCCAATGCCTTCCATCTCTGCCTCCAATGCCTGCAACGCTGGGTCAAAAGCCAGGTTGTACAGCAGGGGGCTCAACGGATCCCCTTGCCTCACCCCACATTGAGGTGAGATTTTGGCTGACTGAAACTGGAGCCTAAAACTGACATTTTTGAGGTAGTTGTTTGCTTCATCGCACAATCAAAAAATATTCATGGCAGGTGTGCTCTCTCCATGCAATGGTGTAGTTACATCCAGTCTACCCTGTCGTAAGCTTTCTGTTAGTCTAGGAATATTAATGCTCCACTAGAGTTTGATTGGGTGAGGTTGGTGACCGTGTAAATGTTGTCCCAGATGCTCCTGCTGGAGACAAATCTGTTTTGGTTTGTTGAGATCACGTTCCTCCTGATGGAACCCAGATGACGTGCCAGGACATTTGAAAGCAGTTAGGAGTCATAATCAATCAGTGATATTGAATACCAGTTGTCGAGTGAATGTGTGTCACCTTTCTTATGAAGGAGAACAAGCAGGGCCTATTCTGCTCCAGGCAACAGCTTGGTCTCATCCAAGCATCTGTTGAGCATAGTGAGGAGGACGTGGCTAAGGAGGTCTGAAAATGTCGCAATCAGTTCATACAGAATCCCATCAGGTCCTGTACTCTTCTGCCAGGGAATGCTCTTGATTGACATGTTGAGCTCCTTCTTTGTTATTGATGCTGTGAGGGCCAATGTGTTCAGGGCTGGGGGTGGCTCCACCCTCGCAAGGATGGACTTGATGTCCTGAGGTAAAGCGCCCTTGTTTAAATATAATTTCGTGTAGTATTCATAATATATGTCTGCTAGTGCCTCTGGGGAGCAGTATGGTGCCATCTTGTGTGGCTAGAGCATCGCATCAGGTCTTAGATTTCTTGGTGTTGAACTGACGTATGATATCTGGATGATTTTTCACCCTTGGCCACCAGTTTTGCTCCAGCCTGTAACATGAGCCATTCCTGGGCTTGCTTGCTGAAACCTTGGATCTTGAGGGTCAACCAAACTTATTCCTTCATCCAATTGGTGCTGTGGCCCGCTTGGGGCGCATTCCTCTCAAGATGTGCTCTTTGGTTGATCTTCCTTTGAAGAGCCAATGCCTCAGCCAAGTGCCTACTGGAGGATGTATGTTTTGTGGCAGCAACCATTTTGGCTTTCAGGCGTCCCCAGGTCTAGATTGGGTCTTCACTGGGGGTCCCTCACATCACTGAACATGGTTCATACTGCTAACCAGTGAGTGAAGTTGGCGTTACTAACGGTTTGTTGGTGAATCTTTTCCCATTTTGGGCGCGGTTGTGCCTGCATCTCCAACCTCAAGGTAATCCTTACCAGTCGATGGTCTGAGTGGGTGACACTAACTGTCTCGAAGTTTTCTACATACACATGAGGGTCGCCAGGATGCAGATTAGGTTGATCCGTGTCATTGAGAGCAGCTAGCCCTCTCTGACATGTGTCCTCGTTATGTGCTCAAGGCTTGGCATGACCTTTGGGCGTGCATCAATGACTCCCATCATGGCCAGAGCGACGCAAATTCCTGTTGTCTGTAGGGATGATCAATGTCCAGGGACCATCTGTCTGAGGCCCTTGTGAGCCAACAGTTAATGCCCCTATGAGAAAGCTGTCTTCTTGTAGTGTAAATTGGCCACCTCTTAGAAGAAGTTGGCACAGTTGCTGGGGATGCTGGGGGCGTAGGTATTGACTAGGGTGTACTGACTTCACAGCCAGGTGATTGTGATGGCCAGGACTCTCCCCTAGGTCATCAGTCAAAGATGTGATAGTGATGCCCCTGCCTGGTTTGGTCATGAACCCGTAGGGGTGAACCAAGTTGAGAAGTTTGGGAGGAGCATCTGGGTCCACTCAGGTTCCTCCCCCTCAAGCAGTGACTCTCCTGGATTGCCAGGATGTTGGCTGGAGGGCTTCGCAGGCGCTGAATTTTCTTGGCCCAAAATGTGGTGGCCTTCAGCCCTGCGATTTTGAATGTCCCTATTGTTGTTGGATTGCCCAATCCACCCAATCCGCCTTAATCGGATATATCTGGGCCATTTGACCATGTTCTATCACAATTTAAGCGATCAAGCTTTGAGTACCCATTGGGAGTTCTGCGCCACTGAGCTGAGCCGAGCTGAGACAGCAATCACTTTATCAGTAGATGGACCATCTTAAAAAAATTTTGTAACCCTTGCTCTGAGAGTTTTTCATTGAGACTACAGTAGGTGACTAGAGTTGTGAACTCCAGCCTGAACCAGCACTGATTTATTTAATGCTCATATGGGCTGCATTTTTCCCTGTGTCGCCACCTGCGTCTGCTGGTTTTGTGTCCCCTCCATAGACTCCTCAGGTCTCTCTCAGGATCTCAAAACAGTTTGCATTTCCAACATTATTGGTTTCCATAATCTGATTCGCTTTTTTAGCTTCCTCAGCCCTAGCTCTGGCCTCTTCTTGTCTCTTCGCTTTCTCCTCTGCTTTGTGTTGTTTGACAGTGACTGGTTCAATGATCTGTTCTCACCATGTTCTCCCCTGTTGAATGGGGTTGTCACCACCTGAATTTTTCCAAAACTTTCATCATTTTGTCCATTTCCTCAGAGTCTTCCTCCTCCTGATGGTCTACAGCATAGCGTGTTTGGGCCCAATGACCAAGCGCCTAGAAGTTCTGGAAGATGGGCGGAGCCTTTTCTGAGGTAACTTTGAAGGGGTCAGATGCTTGTCCCTCCAGCAAGATGAACTGTGCAACGCGTGGGATAAGGTTGGGAATAGCTTCTAACTTGGGCTTGGGGTCAATAACCACGATTGCCTCTCCACTTCAGAGTTCTGGCATGAGGTGGAAGCGCTGCAGCTTAAACTGCTTCACTCTTCCATACTCCTCAAGGCCTTTGATTAGCTCTGCTTTGACGAAGTCATGGGGGAGATCAGTTGAGAGATCCTTGAAGGAGATAAAATGGTCATTCTCCTTGTTCCAGTGGGTACAATGTACCTTGATGCACTGGGGAACACCTTTGATAGTTACTTCATTGATGACCTTTGCTGCGTCATCCACCTGCCCCGCCATGGTGAAGCCAATATCTACAAATTCTGACAGAATTCTTGCTTAATAAAAATGGCATTTTCAAAATAAACTTTTCTTTTTTCAGTAATTGCCAACAAGATCTCCAGTGTTCAACCCCAAAGTTCACTCTAACCTCATGTTTAATAGGGGAGGGGAGTGAGTGGCGGATACTATTGTAGAGCATATGCTGGTGTAGCATTTTTAAGAACCCTTCAGTAGGGACTTGCAATTGTCATTTGGTCTGGTTTGCATGGCTAACCAGGAGCTCCTTGTGTAAGCCTTTGATGTTCTTGTGGAATGCCATGTTGTTAGAATTACCACCCTTTGCGATGTTTGCCCAGAACTTCTGATTGGAATTGTGCATTTTTTCTTATTTACTGATTATTTAATGTTCTAGTTCAACTTAAATCTGTTTTTTGCTCTATACAAGTGATGCTTAGGAGAAAGAAAAGCAATAATAATAATAATAATTTTATATGAGGTGCGCCAACCTTGGGACAAATATGCCACACCAAAGAGAGAGGGGAGAGAGAGTGAAATAAAGGGGCCGCGACCTAAACCCAAGTACCAGGGGAGAACGTCGTGGCCAGTGTTTCCATGGGACCTGGTGGTGTTGGAGGGGTTTGCTTGAGCTGCTCGGTAAATTTATGCTGTTGAGGCAGGTTTGAATTTCCATGTTGATGGTTAGGAAGGGAGAGGAAGCCAGCTCTGCACCATCCTCTGAAGTTGGCATGGAGTTGCTTCACCAAACAATCAAATATTGAACGATTTAATGATGTTTTTGTTAAATCAGTTGTGAATATTGACGGGATTTGGGGCCAAATTTCTAATTGCCTCAAGATAAATTGTGTGGTTTGTCCATAGGGAAAATGCAAAAATAACCACTCAGAGAAATTCTGGGATTGAGGAGTCAATAATAAGTGCCACAAAAATTGAAATCGGACAGAGTTCAGTGGGTATCCCGTTGGGTGCCATCAGTAGCCAGGCTAGTTTCCATACAAGCCAGGCCGTTGGGCACTCTTTCAACCTATGCAGCAGAATGTCTTTTGCGCCACATACACTACAGTGCTCCTGGGTTGAATTATCCCTCTCAGCTGTTTGGTAGGCCCTGTGCAGGCATCGCCAAATTTGCACCCTAATTTTTGGGTGAAGTAAATCATGGGTCACAAATTTCCATTTTTTTGAGTTTTATTGTCATATTGCTGATCATTATGGTCCAAGAGGTCGATATGGGCTAGAGTTCATACTCTTGGTGGGGGGTATTCCACCACTGAGACTCATGTGCCCCTGCATTCCTTAGTGTAGGTGTGGTTTGTGAATCCTCGCTGTGTTGCCCCCTTGTGATTCTGAGAGGGAACAGCCACACATCTCAATGGATGGTCTTCAGTACTGCATGGGAGAAGTTTGAGGACTGGTGTGGACCATGAGCATTTAGATTGGCCGCCAGGTAGGACAGGAGGGTGTTTTGTGCTGTGGAATTGGCTAGTCTGAGATCCCTGGCCAGGTTGATGCATGCGGCATGTGACCAGTGGTTTGGTTTGGGGTTGGGCTAGTCACTCTAACTAACCACTTACCAAATATCTTATCCAATTGAGCAACATGGTTGGTGAGGCCTAGGCCTCCTTCCATTTGAGGTCCGTGGAGCAGGCCTATTTGTATTGGGGCTCTTCTGCCTTCCCACAACCATGACTGTAGTAGTGCCCTGATGCAATCATGGAATTCTGATGAAAAGGGGACGATTGCCACTGGGAACCAGAGGATTGGAAGCAGGAGGGAATTCGCGACTGTGACTCACTCCATGAGTCCCATTTGCCTTCCCCTGAGGGAGGCAATGTGGGATGTGAGCTTCCAGACGAGCCTATCCTCGATCCTGGGATGGTCTAGCCCATTTGGGCTCAGTGTGATGCCAAGGTGTTGCACTGGGCCACCCAAAGGTGCCACCCTAAATGGGCCTGGATTCTACCCAGTTTTTTGTTTTTTTGTGGATATTGGGGGGTGGTGGGGGTGGTCATTGTGTGCTGGAAAATTGTATGCATTCGCCAAAGAAATTTAATTTCAATTTTGATTTGTTTTTTGAGTTTTTGCTTTGTTCTGCCTCAATTCTTTTTGATTTTGCACATTGGACACTTCAAATTATGCAGATTTGGCTGTGGAACAATTCGTCACCAGTTACTTCATCCCTGGCGATGTGCAGAGGCCTGCAGTTAAGGTCTCAACTTTTGATTGGTTTGATCAATTTATTTAAATTGTTTTGATTGGGCTCTGAGGCTTTGCAATTTCATATAAGATAATGCAAATTGGTTTTAGCAGCTCAGCCACTTGATAACTGCCAATTACATCATACTTGGCCATGGTCTGAGACCTGCAATTAAGGTCTCAACTGTTGATTGGTGGAATTGTTTTGTTTAAATTATTTAATTTGCATTTGAGATTTCATAATTTGCATGAAATTATCTAAATTAACTTCGTCAGAGCAGCTGACTTATTTGGCACCAATTATGTCATCTACAGCAATGTGCTGAGACCTGTAATCAAGGTCTCAATCAATGATTGGTGTAGTAAAATTGTTTAAACTAATTGTATTAGATTCTGAGACATTGGAATTGTGCATTAAATTATTAAATTAGACTTGTCAGAGCAGCTGACTGATTCAGCGCTGATTTCATCATTCTTGGTGAAAATCTGGGACCTGTACTTAAGGTCCTATTGTTGATTGGTATATATAAATGATTTAAATAGATTGTATTGAGTTCTGAGACTATGGATTTGTGCATTGAGTTATTTAAACTGGTTATGTCAGTTCAGACCGTTGATTTGGTGCTGATTCCATCATTTCTGGGTGAAATCTGAAACCTGCAAATAATTGCAGTCTTTACCTCTTATCAGAACTGATTTTTGCATTTAAATTTAGATCAGCTGATGCTTTATTAACATCATTGCCACTATCAGTGGCCGGCTCCTGATTTGTTGCTTTTGAGATGCATCTGACTTCCAAATTTTCTGAATGCGTTTTTTGGCACGTGTAATTTATTTTTTTATGCTTTTTCTTATTGACCATGACATCAGTCTTCCTTAGATGGCCACAGCGCCGGGTATATATGGCCCAGATGTCACCTACCCCAGGTACCATTTCAGGCTGAGTGGGGGTGACAGGAGGCAGGGTGACACTATCCAGGCCAGTTGGCGAACCCTGGTTCAGATTTTGCCGCCCCAGGTTGGTTGGGTAATCTTTGCATCACTGACAGGTAAAATCTACATTTTTAATTGTTAATTCTTGCGTTGCTAGCAGATTCATAGTGGTTGAAGATTGACTCGAGTTTCTCTGAGTCTTCTGAGCTTGCAGTCCTTTATGAATGCATTGTCAGCATATGCCAGAGCTTTCAGCGGGGGCTGCCCATGCACGCCAATGCCTTCCAGCTCTGCCTCCACAGCCCGCAACACTGGGTCAAAAGCAAGGTTGTACAGCAGGGGGCTCAACAGGTCCCCTTGCCTCACCCCACATTGAGGTAAGATTTTGGCTGACTGAGACCCAGGGTCTAGGACTGACATGCTTGTCATAGTCGTTTGCTTCATTGCCCAGTCAATGAATTTTCGTATCAGGTGTGCTCTCTCCATGCAACAGTTTAGGTACGACCAGTCCACTCTGTCATAAGCTTTCTGTTAGTCTAGGAATACTAATGCTCTACTAGAGTTTTACTGGGTGACGTTGGTGACTGTGTGGATGTTGTCCCAGATGCTCCTTCCAGGGACAAAACCATGTTGGTTCATCAAGATCACGTTCTTCCTGATGGAACCCAGATGATGTTCCAAGAACTTTGAAATCTGTTTGATGTCAGAATTGATCAGTGAGATTGGTCGCCAGTTATTGAGTGAATGTGTGTCACCCTTCTTGTGAAGGAGAACAAGCAGGGCTTTGTCCCCTCCAGGCATGAGCTTGGTCTCATCCAAGCATCTGTTGAGCGCATCAAGGAGGATGCAGCTGAGGAGGTCTGGGAATGTTGAAATCAGTTCATACGGAATCCCATTGGGTCCTGGACTCTTCCACTGGGAAGGCTCTTGATTGCCGCATTGAGCTCCTCCTTTATTAATAGTGCTGTGAAGGCCAATGTTTCCAGGATTGGGGTGGCTCCACCCTCACAAGGAAGGACTCGATGTGCTGAGGTAAGGCGCCCTTGTTTGAGTATAACTTTGTTTAGCATTCATGGGCTATGTCTTCTAGCGCCTCTGGGGAGCGTGCTATGGTGCCATCTTATGTGGCCAGAGCATCACATCGGGTTTGGGATCATCCAGGCGGTGAACTGATACATGAAGAATCTAGATGATTGTTCACCCTCAGCCACCACTTTCGCTCCTGCTAGTAACGCGAGCTGTTCCTGTGCTTGCTTACTGAAACCTTGGATCTTGAGGATTAGCCGAACCCATTCCCTCATCCAATTGGTGCTGTGGCCCGCTTGAGGGGCATTCCTCTTGAGATGTGCACGTTGGTTTTGCCCTTTGGAGTGCCGATGACTTGGCCACATGCCTCCTGGAGGATGTATGTTTGCGGCGGTGACCATTTCAGCTTTCAGGTTTCTCCAGGTCTGGATTGTGTCATCACTGAGGGTCCCTCACATCCCTAGCAGGTCATACTGCTAACCAGTGGGCAAAGTCAGCGTTAGTTATGGTTTGTGGGTGAATCTTTTCCCATTTTGGATGCAGTTATGCCTGCAGCTCAGACCTCTAGGTAATCCTTACCAACCGATGGTCTGAGTGGGTGACACTAACTGTCTTGAAGTTTTCTACCATACGCTTGAGGGTTGCCAGGTGCAGATTAGGTCGATATATTTCATTGAGAGCAGCTTGCCCTCTCTGACGTGTGGCCTTGTCATATGCTTAAGGGTTGGAGCATCCTTTGGGCGTGCATCAATGACTCCTAATGTGACCATGAGTGATGTGAGTTCCTGGCTGTCCACGGGGATGATCAATGTCTAGGGGCCATCTGTCTATGGCTCTTGTAAGCCAACAGTTCATGTCCCCTAGAAGGAAGCTGTTTTCTGGTAGTGGTAAATTGGCCACCTCTTCAAAGAAGTTGGTGCGGTTGCTGGGGATGTCGGGGGCGTAAGTATTGACTAGGGTGTACTGATTTCCCTGCCAGGTGATTTTAATGGCCAGGACTCTCCCCCTAGGTGATCAGTTGAGGATGTGATGGTGATTCCCCTGCCTGGTTTGATCATGAACCCGCAAAAGGTGGACCAAGTTGAGAAGTTTGGAAGGAGCATCCAGGTCCACTTGGGCTCCTCCCCCTCAGGCAGTGACTCTCCTGGATCACCAGGATGTCAGCTGAAGGGTTTCGCAGGTGCCAAAATTTCTTGGCCTGGGACGTGGCAGCCTTAAGCCCTGCAATATTGAACGTTTCTACTGTGATCAGATTGTCTGATCATCCTGATCCGCCTTAATTGGATAGTTCTGGGACATTTGACCCAGTTCTATCATGATTCAATCAATCTGAGCTTTAAGTACCCATTTGGGAGCTCTGTGCCACTGAGCTGAGCCGAGCTGAGGCGGCGCTCTCTCTATCAGTAGCTGGGCTATCTTGAAACTTTTTGTAAACTTTGTTCTGAGAATATCGTTGAGACTACAGGTAGGTGACTGGAGTTGTGAACTCTGGCCTGAACTAGCGCTGGTTCATTTCCCACTCCAGTGGGCTGCATCTGTCCCTGTGTTGCTGCTTGCATCCGCTGGTTTGCTGTCCCCTCCATCAGCTCCTTGGGGTTCTCTCTAAGGATCTCAAAACAGTTTTCGTTTCCAACATTATTGGTTTCTGGGATCTGATTCACTTTTTTTGCTTCCTTGGCCCTTGCTCTGGCCTCTTCTCATCGCTTCCCTTTCTCCTCTGCTTTGCATTGTTTGGCAGTGACCATTACGATGATCTGATACTCACCATGTTCCCACTAGTTGAATGGGGTTGTTGCCACCTGAGTTTACCGAAATTTCATCATTTTCATCCATTTTCTTAGGGTCCTCCTCCTCCTGATGCTTCCCTACAGCAGGGCATGCATGGGCCTGATGCCCAAGCGCCTGTCAGTGCTGGTAGATGGGAGGAGCCTTCTCTCAGGTGACTTTAGAGGTTGGATGCTTGTCCCTCCTGCAATATGAACTGTGCAACACGTGGGATCAGGTTGGGATCAGCTTATTACTACTTGGCTTGGGGTCAATAACCGCGATTGCCTTTCCACTGCAGAGTTCCAGCATGAGGTGGAAGCACTGCAGCTTGAACTGCTTCACACTACCATACTCCTCAAGGCCTTTGATTAGCTCCACCTCAACGAAGTCGTGGGGGAGATCAGTCGGGTGATCTTCAAAGGAGATGAAAAGGTCATTCTCCTTATTCCAGCAGGTACAGTGTACCTTGTTGTGGTGGGGCACGCCTTTGATGGTTACCTCAATGATGACCTTTGCCGCAGCATCTGCCTGCTCTGCCGTGGTGAAGCCAATATCTATGATCCTCAACAGAATATTTGCTCAATAAAAACGGCATTTTCAAAATTAATTTTTTTTCTGTGATTGCCAACAAGATCTCCGGGTGCTTGACCCCAAAGTTCACTCTAACCCCATGCTCAACAGGGGAGGAGGGGAGTGAATGGCGGATATTATTATAAAGCATATGCTGGTGCAGCATTTTCAAGTACCCTTCAGTAGGGACTTGCATTTGTCATTTGGTCTGGTTTGCATGGCTAACCAGGAGCTCCTTGTGGGAGCGTTTGATGCCCTTGTGGAATGCCATGTTGGTGGAATTACCACCCTTTGTGTTGTTTGCCCAGGACTTCTGATTGGAGTTGTGCATCTTTTCCTAGTTACTGATTATTGAATGTTCAAGTTCAACTTTAATCTTCCTTTGCTCTATAAAAGTGATGCTTAGGAGAAAGAAAAGCAATAATAATAGTAATAATAATAAGGGGAGGATACCCAAGTGGTAGAGTAGGGACCTCTACTGCTGCCTCCCCGAGTTCAATTTCAGTACTGGAACTTTGGGTAGGGGACAATTATGACTGTGTTGGCGTTGCGCACCAATGCCCCAAACCAAGTTAGTGAATAGCAAAGGCGGTTCATGAAGTTCCTGGCTTATCATACACTGCGCATGAAGGTTTTCCATATTTTAACCTCTTTCCCATTCATTCAATTTCCCTTAATCATTGCAGTATTGTCCTAAGTTGTCCCACCTCAAATAAAATAAAAGAATAATATAATAATAATAATAATATTATTATTATTATTATTTATTAGTATTATTATTATTAGTAATGTGAAGTCAATTTTACATGGCCATGAGAGTAAGTTAAATAAAAACTAATAGATTATTAAGGGTTTAGTGCTACAAGGTGGAAAAAAATTAAACATAACTTGGCATACCTAGTTTAATTGCAAAAGAAGCATGATAAAATGTTATAGTAATTTTATTCTATAACATGACGTTGGGGTATAATTAAGATAAACAAATCCACAATCTAGAATAGTATTTATAAAAATGACCAACTTAAACTATATAAAAGTCTCAAATGATTGCTCAGACCTAAAAATTATAACATTCCCCCCACTTGACTGAACATTAGAGCAAAAAATTGAGAAGGGTCAGTTAAGTTATTGGGATATGGAGATTGTTAGTTCAGTACAAAGTGTTGACCAATCCTATACTTTTCTAAGTTTTTTGGGATCTTTACCACCAAAGAAGGGTCTTCTTGGTTGATTTAAATGGTTTTTTGGTGATTAGTGGGTTCAACATATAACAGTAGGTATCTTTAGAACTAACGTGCTTTTTGTAGTACTAGTTACTCCATTTGCGCAGGCAACACATAAAATAAAGGTGATGACCTGATGCTTTTTTATGTGGACAGTATAAGTAGGTGTTTTCCAAGGACAGCTTAATTTTTTCCTGATTATGGTAAATATCATTAGTTGTAGCAATGAGATCCATATTATACTCACAGAGTGGAGAAAGAAGTTAACACAAAAGGCATAAGTGTTCTGCAAAATTTTGTCTGTTCCAACAAGGTATGGTGGCTCAGTTCAATAGTGCAATTTTTTCTAGCTCATAATGGGTACAGTTGGTTTTTAATATATATGATGGGGTAAATTTATAGTGCGCCAATAGCTTTATAATATCTAATGGTATAATTCACTTACTAGACTCAATTATAACAATTAGAATTGGCTGGCGCTTGGGCTGTATTTCTTGTTTAGTAGATTAAAGTAGAAAGCGTTGTCCGGTAGATCCTAATGTATTTTTCAAAGTTTTAGTCTAAATGCCCTCATAATGAGGTACCAATAAGTATTTAAAAATTCGTATGGGGTATGATTACAACAGGGCAGAAAATAGAGGGTAACCAATATCATTGGCAAGAAACTATAAGCTCCTGATGAGGTGTATTGAGTCTTTCAGTTACATATACCTTTTGATAATCTATATCTGATACAATTCCCAATCCTAATAGCATGGGTGAAACTATGGTGATGGGCGTACTGCTATCAATAGTTGCCTGGTCTTGTGGTTTGTTCTCGCTAATATCCAGTTAAGTTCACTTGAAGGGATATTCAACAGCGCTATTAATATGTTGATTGTCAAAAGTGTCCATTTGACTCAGTTAAAAAGCGTAATTCCAAGTTTTCTTGTAGTAAAGGGGGATAAAAAACACGTCATTTACAATGATATTATGTAAACTTAAATCCAATGAATAGGCTCCATTCAACCAAGGCAGTTAGGAGGAGTATTAGTGTTTTGATTGTATATGGGGTTCTAAATATGTTGGTAGAAGTAGAATACCCTGGTCTAGGCATAACAGTTCTCTTGACTGATGCCAAAGTTCTGAAATTGGGCTCAAAGCTGTAAAGTAGTGGAGAGGTCAAAAACAAAAAGATGTGACGAATGTAGACTACTTTATAGAGTTAAAAAGCGACATTATCTATAGGGTATGTAGGTACATGGTGCCTCAAGGACCTTTGCAGACCCGTAAAATAAGGATCTTTCACTACCTTCCAGATTGACTGCCTGTCAGCACCCTCATCGTTCTGCATTGTCCTCATGACTGCAGCGGTGATCGCCACGCCTCTCAAGATTTTTAAGGGGGACAAGATTCCTGTAGGTGTTTTTATTATTTTCATGCATGTAATGCTTCCTGATTAAATCTCGTATTGGTGCCTTCAGGGTAAGGTTTCAATCACTCTGGGTAGAGAGTTGATCTACTGAAGCTTGATTTGTAAGTTGAGATTTTTAATCGTTCATTACCTTGAATCTTGACAACACCTCCCTCAAGATCCTGTCAGAGGGGGTTTAGGGCTGAAGTAATCAGCCATATACTCAATTCACCTTTTTCCCCTGATTGACATCATAAAAGGAGTACTCTGAATTCACCTTATATATTACCTTATAAGGTCTGAAGCAAAGAACGTCAAGCTTGTTCTGGTAACCCCCAGGTCAATGGTGATAAAAGAGAATGAGGTCACCGAATTGAAAAATTGGTAAGGATGGTCAGCTGAATTTATTTTGGGATGTCTTTCTTTCTGTGGTGGTGACAATGCCTTTCATGGCTAGGGGTAGAAACTGGACAATTTCATCAACTAAGGCCTAATATTTTTAAACAAGATCTCTCAGGTGCGGAGATATTGAGAAATAGTTGGATGCTGTTAACTGGGGAGCACGCCCATATAGAGCTCCAAAGAGGGACATCCTAATGATTTGATGGTAGATTATTCTGAAAGCAAGAAAAGCGCTTGGTAAATAATGATTCCAGCGAGCAGTATTAAAGGCGACCATCTTCTTCAAAATAGAGACAAGGGTTTTGTTAGCATGATCCACCACTCCATTGGTCAATGGGTTATATGGGTGGTGAAACTCTAGTTAGTACCAAAAAGCGAAATAAGTTCTTAGTGCACCTGCGAGGTGAATTTAAACCAATTTTTAAAATTAAAGCTTGTGGGCATCTATGCTTGGTGAAAACAGATCGAATAAGAGAGAACCATAGCTTTTGCAGTGGCAGCGGGGACATAAAACTCTTCACCTCATTTTACAGGATTGTCCATGGCTAAAAAGGATATATTTATGGCCATGCAGCCTGGTGGGACGAGGGCCTACTACATATATACTAATGACGTTGAAGGGACCCGTTGGAGAAATGACCAAGTGCTGATATTGGGAACTGACTTGATACTGGGATTGGCAAGACATACAAGCTTCCAGATCCTCTTGGATGGTTTCGACCATTTGTCTTAATAACAAAGTGACTTTAGCCACTCATGAGTCTTCTTAACTTCCCTGTATCCCACAGTCACATGTCTCTTTAAGATGACATCAGATTGTGAAGAAGGGTAGATGTAGGGGAGCCATCTCTTACTGAACCTTTTACATAACATTCCATCTTTTATCTGAGTGTCTCAGGTCATCTTCCAGAGCTCAGCTTAAATTTTGGGATTCAGAAACTCCCAACATTCTGTATTCTGATTAAATCGTACAGTCAGTCTTCTTCAGGGGTCAAGTCAGCCATTAAAGCATTCTAGAGAGGCCATTGGCATTCTGGTGAATTACCCCTGAACAATGGACAATAGTAAAATTGTAGCACTGCATCCTTTGGTCCATCTGGCTAATTGGCAATCTGGGTTCTTCATTTGTAGCAGCCATTAAAGCTTTGAATGATCAGCGATGATGTTGAAGTGGATGCCATATAGATAAAGCTAAAAATTCTTGATTGTTAACAAGATGGTCAGTGTAGGTCTGGGGGAGCGCCCCCTCCGCTTGGACCAGGTGGCGTTTCTTTTCACATCTAAAAAGGGTCTGAGAAGGCCAGATGCACCTCTCATGTCCCAGGGCAATCTTGCCCATTTAGTGGATGAGCGGTGGGTAAAAGCTTACCCCTTGAGAATCCCGCCACCTATCCCAGTATTAACTTCAGCCAAATTGTCTGCAAAATTAAGGGAATTTTTATTGAGCTATTGGAGAGTCAGCTTTCCCCTAAGGTAAAAGGTTCAAATGAAGTCAATGCTAACAAACCTTTAGCATTAAGGTATGCGGCCTCAAAAGCATTAGCAAAAAAAACCTGACAGGCATGTACTTTTGGCAAATTAAACGTCTAGTGTCAAATCTTCATCAAAACTTATCAATGGCATTGGGCCATTGGAAAATGTTGCCACCAGATCAAAAACCTCCCCAAAAGTATCAAAATCTCCATTCAACAGATCTCGCTTGTCCATATGGATGCCAGAATGACTGGGTGTGGGTGGGTTGGGCACCCCAAACCCATTCCTGATTTCTTGGAACTACCCTTACGTGGGGTGGCCTTGGGAGATTCCTGTTGCACATTAGGTAAGATTCCATCGCTCTAATCATTTGAACCGTCAAATTACAATCTTGGAGTCCATGGACGAACTGACAATGACTCAGACCGCTGATAATATTTTAAAAGTTAGTTCCAAATAAGTTAGTTTTCTCCCTCGCTCAAAGTTCGCCAGATTTAGTCAAACCTTGAGGGCCCAATCTCACGCTCTCTTAAGCTATTCTCCAAAATAACCATCTACTTAAGCAGTAGTGATACACTGAGGAAATTGAAGGTTGATTCTCTAATTTAAAAATTCATTAAAAATTTTCACACGCTACATTTTTTTGGTTAACTTTGACTTTTCCCTTTAAACCCCCGCAGCATCTCCAATGTGCCTTCACGGGCCTCATATTGACTGGGCTATCCCAGTCATGTTAGTAAATTTGGTCCCTACCACAGTCAATTGAGTCTATTGTGTTAAGACTTTGTGGAACTCTTCCCAATTGCGGAGGCCATCCACCAGCAGGATCTCAGTATTTTATAGGCCCAACTATCCCCACTCCAGGCGAGGAACTTCCCCCCCCCAACAATGTTGTACTCAACTCTCCTATAGGAGTGCAAAACCACCCAATCAAATCTTGCAACTCCCTACGCCCAAGCACGTTGACCCTGGAGCTACAACAGCCTGGTTTCTCACTGGGTTGCTTTTTACGCTTGCATCACACTGGTATTCAATTGTTACCTATCTCCCCGCACACTTTAATTCCATTTGAGCGGTAATGCCCCAGAAATTCTTGCTCACCTTTTGGGTGTTTATACATCCCAACTAGCAGGCCATTCTAAACTTTATCTTCCGTTTCCCTGACAGTCAGACATTCTTGTTTGGTAATGCTATAGCTACGTTTGCCTTGCTTAAGGTCTTGCTGAATTAAGATAATGGGTGATTGACCTGTTTTTATTGTGCTGGGCTAGGTTGCTGAAATGGGACATCACTCGCATCTTTGAATATCAAGAAAGATTGATAAAAACGCGGATGGATTAAACTGGGTTTAGTGCAAAGAGTGGTCCTCAATGCATTAAAAGCCTGTTCTTGTTTCAGTCGCCACTCAAAATGCACGTTCTTCTGTAGGCTATAAAATAGGGGCTCAGTCAGGTCAGCAAATTAAGGGATGAACTGATGATAATAGCCCACATGCCAAGGTATACTTGAATATACTCAGGCTCTGGGGGCGTGCCATCTTTTCAATGGCGTTGATCTATCAGTAATGGGCTGGATGCCATCTTTCTAAAACCTTATGTCCGAGATACTCCATTTAGAACCGGAAGAAGGAGCATTTCAAGGGTTTGAGGTTTATCAAAGCCTACCCAAGATGAAGAAGACATCCCAGAGGTGCTTCCCATGACCATTGAAAGTTCACAAGAAAAAGGTGATATCATCAAGGTATATTAGGACACATGACAACTTCAAGTCCCCAAGGATCCCATTCATGGCGCGTTGGAAGGCGGCCAGCGGTCAAAGGCTCTGGTGCATCCTCGTGGGTTCAATCATCTCTTTTTTACTATGAGCGCACACTTGGCCCATTTTTTGAAGGCGAGATCTACTTTTTTCAATACCCACTAGTAGGATCCATTGTAAAAAGTATTGTAAACCAACGAGCAAGTAGAGAGAGTCATCAATTCAGGACAAAGGATAACTGTCTTTCTTGGTGATGGAGTTGAGCTGGTGGTAGTCCATCACCACCCAATGTCTGCCATTCTTCTTTTGAACCAATAGGAGTGGGGAGGCCCAAGGGCTGCACGAAGGCACCAAGTGTTCAGCTTCAAGTAGTTATATGAGTTCTACTGCCACCTAGGCTTCTTCAACCTTACTTTTTTAAAAGATTGGGACCAAAAGGGGAGCGTCCCCAATCTTTACAAGACGTAGGACCCATTCAATTCCCCAAAATCATAGGTCAACGCTAAAAAATGTCTGAGTATTCCTCTAGTAATTCTTGAATTTAGTGCAGTTGTTCCCCAATGAGATTATTACTGATACAGGTGTTGACTAAACCACTGATGGAAGCGTCTTTTAAAACAAAATCTCTAAAACTTTTAAAGCTGAGGACATCATTGACAGCCTCCGCTGGCAGAAGGTGAACATATGCGATGGGACTATTAGGGACTACCACCCTAGTTTTTCAGTAAGGTTAGCCAACAACCACGATTTTATTCTGGCATAGGCGAATCTAGTTTCCTTGGACAGGTTAGGAGCTCTTTTGCAGATGGGTTATCTATACCTTGGATCTACAGCAGGTATCTGGTGTGGATGACTACAAGAACCTGGGTATCAACAACTTAATATTTTGGAGATATAGTGGTCAGCTTAGGTAAATAGATTGGCATGCCTTAATGGCCATCAATGGCAGGTGAAGGCAATCATACTCGAGAGCCCCTCATGTGATACTCAAGTTGATCAATTTGGCTCTCACTCTTTGATAGGCAATCCTAAGCCTTAAACTCTGCCTTGTAGTCGCGTGAGGTTTTGAAGATAAGGGAAACTTAATGTCCTAGCAGTAATATAAATCCTATATCAAAAAGTAATACTGTGGTGTAGTCCCAGAGAAACCTAGATTCAAGAAGTTCATAGCTTGGGTTATCCAGTGCAATGGTGGGGGTAATCATGGAAAGCTTCCCAAAATGGATAGGTATGAAAGAATAGGCTACTATGGACCATATACACTGCAGTCCAGTTGTGCTATATACCATGTAATGCGGCACTTCTTAAGCAATATTGATGAATTTTATCAGTTTGGACGAAAAATCATTAGCAGGGGAGCCACTGAAGACGATGGTGTGAACCAGAATTTTATAAACTTGAACATTGACGTGAGCAATACACTTTTGAAATGTGGAGGTAGCATGAAAAACATAGGAGATTCTTCAAAAATGAGAGTAAGCAGTATCAAGTTCTTTATTATCAATGGATACCAAAACTATTTCATCAGGTATAATAGCCCAAGGCTCGTTAGATGTCATGGGTATTTTCTTAAGGCGTGGTAGGGTTGTCAGTATAAAGACTCGTCCTTCATGTTGACGGCCATTCTCCTGCCTTCTCAGCAAATCGTTTCCAACATGTCCAGATGCTGTGATGGAAGCCATTGCAGTAAGTGCATTGGGGTCAAGGATTCTTCTGGTTTTTGACAACATGGACCTAAGGGAAGTTGGAGGAGACGGAGCCGGTGGCCTTAACATGCAAGATCAATGCAGTGATCTTGTTATGCGCTTCCTTAATTTCCCAAATGCAAGAAAAACATCTTCTGGCCATCTGTGCATCTGAACCTCAGGATAAGGCCCAACGTAAAGATGACAGTAGTTATGGAGTCATCCAAGGGTTTGCAATTTGTGCTACTAAGGGCTGTGCTTTGGCGTAGACACGGCTGGCAAACTCCAAGGGGATCTCTCCTTTTCTCTGGCGGACAACCCATGAACGCTTATTTTTGATTGGTCAGGTTCTGGTTGCTGCCAAATTCTTGGACTAAGGCTGTCAGGCATGTTCCCAGGTCTGACATTCTTTTTAGATGTGGAGTCATAACCTTCTGAGAAGTACTATTAAGGGAGAAGTAAATAAGCTTCACTTTTTGCCAGTTGGTGGCCTCTTCCATGGAGCTATCATAGAAACACAAGAAAGAGGCAAATCTACCTTGCCAAAAGTGAACTTCTCCTTAAACTAGGTTTAAAATTAGTTACAAGAGGAGTGGAGAGGGCATTAACGATAGGAATTTGTGAAGTCTAAAATATTTGGTCTCCACATAGTTATGGGTAGTGTCAATATTTCAATATGACTGGGCAATAAGCTAGTGTTCCAGTGGATCATTAATTGGATGTGAAGCAAGCTCCGAGGATGAGTAGTAGGTTAAAGCAATGCGAGGGGAATTGATTGAATCAATTGGGGTTTGGTAATTGAGGAAATTCCGTTTAAGCCTCAAAGTTCAAATGAATTCTACATTGATAGCGGATCAAGAATTACTAAGCAAAATGTGGTGAATACGTTGAGGAATACTGAGGGTTAACAGTTGAGTGAGAGAGAGAAGAGAGGGAGGTTTTTTAGTGGAAGAGAGATGAAGTGAGTAGAAAGAAGGAGGAAACGTACGCAGAAAGGGTCTGCAGTTAGATTATATTAAAATAAATACTTGAGACATTGGGGTGATTGCCTCATATTTTTATATATATTAAATTATTACATTTACTCGAGGTCAACAATCTCCATATCATTTGGCCGTTGCTCAGTGGGCCAAACCCTGCGCAATTCATTCATCGGATATAGGCCATATCCGCTGAAAAGTTAACAGTGGTGCTCACTACAGGGGCCCATTGATCAACTAATTACAACTTCATCAATGGTACTTATGGCGCAACCAGCTCGCTTTGATGGAGTACTACCCCTGATGGTCGAAATAACTCACTATGGGGAACTGAAGCTTGCTTTAGATACCTTAATTCAGGCGCATAAAGTTCTGTTTCAGGAGAATAAGAATATTAATGAGCAGCTCAACCATGCCTTCCGCCAACTGCTTCTGTTAGGTAACCATGCCAACCAACTTGCCAACCTTTTGAGCAGCACGATGAAGTGGCTAGAATCTGCGGAGTATAAATTAGATAAGGTCGTTAAGGAAAAAGAAATCTGCAATGACAGGCTTCCCTCATTTTAACCGTGATGGTAACATACATGGGTTTTCAAGCGGTTTGAGTTTGCCATAGAGGAGGCTTCTGATCAATGAAAAGCTAAACTATTGTTATCTGCGTTGGATGTTTCATGTGCTGATCAAGTTACTTGTTATCTTAAAGACAGTACTGTAGCTTACCAAGAGGTGAAGGAGACTGTAATTCTCCTGTTTGGGGGAAAAGCGAAAATGGCTTAACGCAAGACAGACTTTTTAACATTATTGTTTCAAAAAAATGAGTCATTAACACGGTTTGCGGAGCAATTCACTAAAGAGGCTCATGTGTTGTTGGGTGCCAATGTTTTATTTAATAAGGATGTGGGCATAGTGATGATAGCAGCTCTTAAGCCCTACCACGAATTGTATAATTCTATGGCGTACACTCTTCAGGAGGATTCAGGGTTACTCAAAATCATCCATCATTTACACCATTTATCCGCCACTTTTAGTGCTCCCTATGTGGAGCGGAAGGATCCTGCACCTGTCACGGATAATCTGCTAAATGAAGGATCCCACCAATATGGGGGTAATTGGTGGGTCACTCCTTGGCCACTTAACTCATGTGCGGGTCCTCTACGTCACTATTATTATCAAACTGCTTATCCTTGGGCCCATAATAAACCGTGGTTCAATAGTAGACCTAGATCTTCTGGGGTGATTCCAAGATGAGTGCCGGTCCCAAACGCTTGTTTCTCATGTGGCCAAACAGGTCATTATGCAGTTATTTGTTGGGCCAAACCAAGGGTCCACGCAGTACCCGTTGTCCCATATGAACAGGGAAAAGTGTGAGCGGAGTAGAGACGAGATGCTCTACTTCAGCTAATTCAATTGTAATTGTCCCTGATGTTCATCATGAATCACCCTGTTTCACCTCCAGGGCACACTCTGAGAATTTACTATACTAACAGACCCCTTACCACCTTTTGGCCTCAAGCTGAGGTAGAGATCCCAATAATATGGACATGGGGCTCCGCCAAGAAGTGTATAAGCCGTACGCCTGGCAAATCCCTGAGCGTAATGGTATGATTGATGGTGAACCCTCCGCATATGTCGCAGCTTTGGAAGGAGTGGATGTGGCGGTTCCTGTAGAAAAGATTTCCTCAAGAGTATCCTCAAGTTTAGGCTGGTATTTACACTTTTCTGGGTAATCCAAAAGCCCTTGAATGTATAGGTATCAAAAACCAAGGGTTCTTCTTATTCAGAATGCACCTACTGCGACATATTTGTACAGAATACCAAAATCAGGGCGATCATTGATATAGGCGCTCCTGTTAATATAATATTTACCAAACTTGTGGCTAAGCTTCCGCTGAAGCCAGATGTGGACCACTGAGTAGTAAATGGAACCGCGGGGGCCCAGAGTACCATGTCAGAAGGCGCATATAGCACTTTGCCTTTGAGGTTTGGGTCAGCCGGTGTATCCACTCCAGCTGTGGTGTTGCCTAATGACCATTATGACATGTTGATTGGGGCTGCATTTATGCGGTACTTTGGGGCTGTGTTTAGTATGCCGGACAAAACCATCAGTATACTGGGACAACAGATCCCTAACTATTTTACTTCTAGCTGAGTTCCAGAGGACCCAATCCGCTCTGGGCAAATTAATCTTGCTTATAGCGATGGTGGATTCTTGTAAGATACTGACGGATGAAGAAGAAGACCTGAACGCTTCCAAACCAGATTTATAAGTACAAAGGGATTCCGCTACAAGCTGCGAATGCTGGACTATCCCTTTAAGGCATCAGGTCATAATTGGGACAGAGCTCAAAATTGATATTCAGGGAGGTCTGTATGGAGAGGTTGTGGGGCCTTATCACCAATTGCGGCTCAAAACTCATGTGGCTCCTGGGTTACTGTTACCAGGGCAGGGGGAAGTAAGGGTGTTGGTAGCAAATCTGCAGAAGGAGGTGATGGAGGTTTGGAAGCACCAAGTGGTGGCTTACCTGCACCTGATCCCTATTGATGAGGTCCACCAGGTACATGACTTTGGTTCATGGGAAGATCTCGGCTTGCCTCTAAAAACCCCCTTCAGCATAATGAGTGTGGTTCCATGGGAGGCGCTAACTGGTCTATTGGAGGATCAGAAGGATAGGGTGATGGATCTGTTTAAGAAGTACCACAGAATTTTTGCAACTGATGATCATGTCTTGGGTTATGCTTGCAGGGTTGTGCATTGGGTGGACACATGAGACCATCCCCCTACCAGGTCATGACCTATCCATGACTCGAAGGCAGCAGAAGAAGTTGTACCTGCAGAAATAGATACCTTGGTGGAACAGGGAATGTTGGAGCCGTCAAAAAGTCCCTGGGCATCTTTGGTGCCAATTTTCAAAAAGAAAGATGGCTCCAATTGAGTAGCAATCAATTATCAGAAGCTTAAAAGCATTATGAAAAAAGATTCATACCCGCTCCCATGAATTGATGATGCTTTAGATTGGCTAAGTGGGTCCAAGTATTTCTCTGCTATGGACTTGATATCGGGGTACTGTCAGATTGAGTTGCCAGTGGCAGAACAAGAAAAGTGCGCTATAATTACCTCAAAGGGATTTTTCCAGCCTACACATATGCCACATGGTTTATGTAATGCCCCACTACGTTCCAGCGGGCTATGGACACTATTTTGGGTGACTTAAAGCTGTCATGCATTCTTTTCTACTTGATGATATCAACATATTTTCATGGACGTTCACGGAGCATCTTGTACACTTGGAGCAAGTGTTCCGCCGCCTTGCTGATGCTAACTCTAAAATTAAGCCCCAAAAGTGCCACTGTTTAAGAACGATTAGAATACCTTGGCTTCGTGGTAGATTCCAACAGGCTTAGTCCTCAAACAGCTAAGGTGGAAGCCATCTGCCAGATGACTCGGCCAAACAATAAGTGGGATGTCCAGGTGTTTTTGGGGATGGTCAGTTACTAAAGGAGGTTCATTCCCAACTTCAGCTGTATTGGGGCTCCACTCTTTAAACTTAATAAGAACGCCGCCTTCACCTGGAAGGATCGATGTCAAACCACTTTTGATGTATTACGAACCGCGTTGGCTAGCGCGCCTGTTTTGCAATACCCCAATTTTAAAAAGAGTTTACTGTGCAAACAGATGCCTCACTTTCCGCTGTAGGGGCTGTGTTGGACCAAAAAGATGATGAAGGTGTGGAGCACCCCATTGCCTATCGCAGCCTCAGTTTAACTGGCCCTGAATGGAATTACACCATGACCGAGTGGAAGTGTTTAGTGGTAATCTATGCATATAAACAATTCTAGGTCTACCTCCATGGGGTAAAATTCAAAGTGGTAACAGATCATGCCTCCTTGAACTGTCTACAGAATCTTCGGGAACCTGAAGGGCAGCTCGCACAATGGGCTTTGAAGCTCCAAGCATATGATTTTGAGATTAAGCATTGACCAGGGGCCAAGCATCAGAATGCAAATTGTCTTTCTCGATTACCCACAGTCACCATTACAGTGGATGTGGTGGACATCATGTATGAAAAAATGATTGTGGGCAAATATCACGACGAGCCGCCATCCATGATTAAAGTGTTGGATGGGCTTAGGCAGGATACTTCCTTGCACAATGGAGAGCTATATAAGTGGATGGGGGAAGCGACGCTGAGTTTCCCAAAACCCTCTGCCAGGCCTGCAATTATTATGGATGCCCATAGAGCAGTAGGTCATGGAGGGTTGAAAAAGATGCTGGAGTTCTTGCAACCCCGCTACTATTGGAAGAGTATGCACTATGATGTGCTTGAGACGGTTGGTTGTTGCCATCAGTGCCAAGTTGAGAAACCATTCCATCAAAAAACTACCTACCAGTTAGTTAAGCCTCAGTTAGCCTTGCATACAGTTTCGTTAAACGTGGTGGGGCCTCTGCCAACTGGCGCAAACCGCTCCAAAAATATAATAGTTGCCATCGACCATTTGACAAGATGGGAGGAAGCAAGGGCTATCAAGGATTTGGGGGCTGTCACTGCCACCAAGTTCATTCTGGAGTGTGTTCTACAGCGCCATGGTTGTCCACAATTTTATCTTAAAGGACAACAGAACCAATTTCACATCACATATATTGGTCAAGTTGAACGAGCTCATGGCAATCCGCGGGGTTTTAACTACCCCCTACCACCCTGAATCTAATGGTATGGTGGAATGGGTCAATGGGACCTTGGTAAATATTCTAAGCAAGAGTAAATGAGCGGCCAGACTGGAGAACCCTTTATCCACTGCTGTCTTCGCATACAATATCAGCTACCACTCAGCAACCGGTAAGAGTCCATTTCAATTGCTCTATGGATGACATCCAGCGCTGCCTGCATGCCTTACTCCTGTGTGGAGGATACTGACGGAGTCAAACCTCACCGCTATTTGTCTACCTTAACAAATGCGTTGATTAAACTCCAAACTGAGGCATATTCCACTAGTCTTGCCAAGAAGATTTGGGATCATGCAGCCAATCAATGTAGATGCAGCGGTCTTCTGCAGTTTGGGGTAGGAGAATTGGTCCTGTTTCATGACCAACATGGGTTTGGAAGAAGGAACAAGATCGCTAGCATATGGAGTGGACCATTTGAAATTATCAAGAAGACTGAGGCTGATGCATACACCATTAAGGCACCCGCGAGTGGTCAGATAATCAACTGAGTACATGCAAAGTTCCTTTGGGCCTATAAGCAATAGGCGCTTATTGTCCAGTAAAGGGGGGGTAATGTCAAGATTTCAATATGACTGGGCAATAAGCTAGTGTTCCGGTAAATCATTAATTGGATGCTAAATAAGCTCCAAGGATGAGTAATAGGTTAAAGCAAAGCGAGGGGAATCAATTGAATCAATTAGGGTTTGGTAATTAGGAAATTCCATTGAAGCCTCAAAGGTCAAACAAATTCTACATTGATAGCGAATCAAAAATTACTAAGTGAAATGTGTCAAATCCGTTGAGGAATACTGAGGGTTAACAGTTGAGTGAGAGAGAGAAGGAAGGGAGGTTTTTTAGTGAAAGAGAGAAGAAATGAGTAGAAAGAAGGAGGAAACATATGCAGAAAGGGTCTGCAGTTAGATTAGATTAAAATAAATACTAGCGACATTGGGCAATTGCCCCATAATTTTATATATAAAATTATTGCATTTAATCAAGGTCAACGATCTCCATATCATTTGGCCGTTGCTCAGTGGGCCAAACCCTGCGCAATTCATTCAGCGGAATAGGCCATATCCGCCGAAAAGTTAACAGGGAGAATGCTGATGCACTTTCATTTTAGGCACTTGAGGTCCTCTTGGATATATCCCAGCTTTGGTTGAGAGAGGAGATGGATGCCTTGTACCAACCTGCTCTTTTAATGCATGGATGTCAGTGCGCTGAAGAAAAAGCTGACTTTTTAGTTGTTCAAGCATATTTGAAACCTTTGGCATTTTTGCTCAAGCTGGGAATTAAACTATCAAAAAGCTTGGTGAAGGCGCTAAGATTATCCATTTCATCTGACAGGGCTTCAATCAAGACCCTAGGGTCGACGGGGACTCCTTCATCTCAAAGCTCCATTCTTGGGCCACTATATGGATTTGATTCTTTTAAGGCGGCTAGGGTGGCCAAAACATCCTTTCTCAAGGGGTTGTCAAGGCTGCCAGTAGTAGGCACTGCAGGACCAGATGGCCCTTTGGGCCCCTTAAGGACCTTCAGTCCACTCACTTCTGGAGGTGAAGTCACGAGAGGTCAGCTCCTGATAGTGCTGCTGAAGAGTCCACACCAGTTCTTTGACTCAATGGAGGCGTTGATTCCAAGAAGCCTCAAGGAGTTGTAAATTCTGATGAATTTGTTCCTTGAGGTAGCCTTATATCCTACTTTCTAAAAATGCAATCTCATTTCAGGTTTCATTGATTAACAGTCACTACAGATAATGGCTTCTCAATGGTCATGGCAAAGGAAAAGGCCGCATTATATAAATTAACAACATGGGTTTTTTAAGGTTTATGTAAGCCCTATCTGTTGGAAAACTTTATGATGGTGCAACTTGACCAACTGTAGGAGTTGATGAATAGCAGTATGGACGTAATTTTAAAGATAGCGCTTGGCCCCCAAGTCAATTCTCCTTCTGGTAGTTGGGCCATGGTAATAAATCCCACATGGTAGAATTCACTGATTAAGTGCAGGAAGACTTAGACGACCTCCCACAGATTTTATTTAGTAAATTTTGTATATTTTGTTAAGGTTCTTGTGTTGATTCTGTTACTGATCACAATCAAATGAAGGTAGAATAAACTGGAATGTGGCCAAAACTCTAATCTTTCAGGATGCATGGGCGGTACTTTGTATTTTGAGGTACTAATCCATCAAGCGACGATTTTTGACTAATCAGCAGGATGCTTTCATGACTGCTATCATTCTCCATTGTTCATGATAGACGTTTTCAAATGGACAGCTCAAAAACCCTGTAGTGAGCACCACTTTTCTCATAGTAATAGTTCTTTTGACTGACGCTGAAATACAAAAATGTGCTCAAAGCTGTAAATTATAGGAGAGATCAAAAAAGATGAGGCAAATATAAACTACTTTATTGAGCTAGAAAGCGCCAATACTTATAAGGCGTGCAGGACATAATGCCTCAAGAACCTTTGCGGCCCTGTAAAAACAGGATAGTTCTCTGATCTCTGATCAACTGCCTGGTAAGCACTCTCATTGTTCTGTGTTGTCCTAATGACCACAGTGGTGGGTGCCACGTCTCTTGAGATTCAGGAAGCGGGATAGGATTCCTGTAGGTGTTTCTGATCGATTCTCATGTGCGTGAATCTTCTTGATCAAAACTGGTATTGGTGCCTTAAGGGTAATGTTCCGTTTGTGCTGGTTCAAGAGTTGATCTACCAAGGCTTGATTTGGGAGTAGGGTTCTTTACTCGCTCAACATTTAGAATCCTGACACCTGGTTCTATTCCACCAAGCTTTTTCCCAATTAGTCTTTAATGGCAGAGATTACATAAAGAGCACTATATTCTTTCTTGGGGTAATTTGGCTGACATTGGCTAGTTTGATAATAAGAGTATTTTAGTATTAGTTGCACTAAAAAAGATATTTCAGTGGTGAAGGTAACTCACCATTTCAGTTATGGTGTTTTTTCATATGAAATGGGTAGTATGCCCCAATATAAGTCTTTTTAAGGCTTGTAGGTGTGGCAGAAAGCAATCTGAGCATTAAAGTGGCTCAGAAATTTATAATATACAGCACCTGGGCTGCATAATAAAAATGTTTTAAAAAGGCTATCACTTCTTAACTTGGATTAATGTTAATTGAAAGGAAGTCAGGTTTTGTATTATTATAAGTTCTGCCCTACCAAACTTATTAATGAAACTTTTTTATCACAGTAAAGTAAGACATGTTGGCTTCAATTATCTTTGACATTACTAACTCCTGGTATATGAGTCCAACAATTTAATTAATGCAGTCATTTTGTCCTGATCATTGGTGTTTCCCATGATTGTTAAAATAAACGCATGAATGTATAAATATTTCACAATGAATATAAAAAGCCTAACTGGGTTGACGTTATGAATGTTATGAAATTTAGTTCCCGGTTAAAAAGGATAAATCTCCGGAGTAATCAATAGTAGCATTGTGGGTGGGTAAATTAACAGAATCCATGGACTCACCACCCAAATGCAAGGCGCTGAGGAGCCCAAGTTCACATTGGTGGGCACTACGCAGTCACTGTGGAATCACCTGAGACACCAATAAAACAAGATTAAAATGGCCACATAACCCTCTAGTCAATGAGGGGAGCGCCATCTTCGCAGCTTCACCAAAATGGCTCACAGGGCGCTATGATGCTCAAAAATCTTTAAATATGACAAATAAAACCACAGAAAAGGGAACAGGTCTACTTTATTAATCCAAAAGTATATAAACCAAAATAGGCCAGTAACTCACAAGTAAGGGCACTGGCTTATATATATGGAATGGGGTTTGGGGTATCCACTCTGTTCCTGTACTGCAGCTCTCAGGTTGGACATCTTCTCAGGTTGTAAAATATTCTAAGTTTTGCAGTAAAGAGGAGAGGGTCATTTTATGAATTGTCGTGAGAACTGAGGTAAGGAAAGGTGTTGGGCATGCCATGGTTGGCTGCCCCCAATTTAACTTTCTTACATCTTTTTTAAAAAATTCAGATTGAGGACGCGCTCCACCTTGGAGGTCCGGCACTCAATCAAATGCAATTTTCTATAAAGAAAGGAAACTTAGGGAAAGAATAGAGGAGAGGGTAAACTTGAGGCCAAAATTTTAACATTCCGCAAAATTAAATTATTTTGTTATATAAGATAAAATTGGCAGTGTTTTAAAATTTTGGGAATTTGGTTGCAATATTATGGGCCTTACATGGAGCACTTTGGCGTCTTGGTATCGTCAAGGGATTTCTCTAAATAGGATCTTAAACCTTACAACATAAATATTACTAGTCAGTGGAGGGATTAAAGGTAGTCTAAATTATAAAGTTTTTCTTAGGGTAAAATTACCTTTTTACCCAAAAAAGGTAGTAGGCAACATCTGGTACAATGCCTTTTATGGAAAGCCTAACTCCAAGCTTGAAGTAGATGCATTATCATCTTAATAGCTGCTCTTGGTATAGGTATGGTATCAGAAATTATAAGCAAGTGGCCACAACTGGTGGCATATTGTCTTTGGGATAGATATTAAGAGTTGATCCTGGCCATAATCTTGACTACAATTGCATATGGCAGTTTTAAAATCCTGGTGAAGTTGGTTTAATGACTTAGTGAAAAGGTGACTTTATGCCATGAATAGATAAATTACCCTGTTCCTGTTTTTATTTGCTCTTTAAGGTTCTAATTTAATTTTTTTATTTCCTGTCCTTGAGATTAGACCAGAATATGTAGAGTATATAGCTCCTGATATAGATAAATTAAGGTGGAAAGAGCCTCACTTTTCTTTCTCGTTGCAAACAATTTTGCAACCTATTCAATTCAATACTGAATCTAGTTTGATAATCTCACAGAGGAGATTAGTCTGCGCCCATGTCAGGGAGCAGTTGGGCAAGCAAGGTAAGAGGAGCAGGCGGAAGGCCCGCGGCCTCCAACATTAAAAAACGCCCCGGAGAATCTGGCGGAATAGACAAAAATCTCAAAAAACTGGCGGTCACAATTTCCCCAGAGATACTCGCGTGGCAAGCATGATGCAACCAGTACATCAACACGCCACACTCCCAGCCACTTTTGTTGGTGGAATTCGGAGTCCATGTGTATCTGGACATCCAAAAAACGGCCTTATGGGAAAAATTTTGTGAAAATGTACACAAAATTTTCCTGACCGCGGTGTACGTTGCACCTCACTCCATGTCACGTGGTTGGCTGGACCTAGGTTTCAAAAGCAAAATAGCAGCAGACGAGGCTGCAGCAGTGCGCATAGTGGTTGACCTCCCCGAAGGGCAATGGGTCATTGAAGCTAAATGCACCAGATGGACAAAATCAGACCAAATTTCTCTCACGTTTGACTTTTTGCCTACTAAGGTAAAACATGACATTTTGGAGCAACACCTGAAAGATGGTCTCGCCTTATATGGTAAAATACAATCTTTTGAAATGCAACGCTTCATGCTGATGCCACACCTGTGCACTGCAAAGCCATCGCAGTTCTGACCCCAACTGAGGAGATCGCAAAGGACCTAACCCAGATCCTGCACTCCACTTTTATTGATATTGCAGGGCATACCACCCACCCATTACAGGTAACCGTGGAAAGCGCGCCCCCCATTTGCACTGACTGTGATGCGTTCAGCCATAAGGCACATGCATGCCCCATCAAGGAGGGCATCACATTCCAAGAGCACCCCTCGGCGGCCATGGCCAGTGGAGAGGCGCACTACGAACCAACTGCAAGCTATAAGGAGGCTTTCCCGTGGGGAGCACAAGGCTGCTACCTATTGGTAAAGCCCATCTCCCCGCAGGAGCGGAAGAAGGCCAAGAAGGCCCATAGGGCCACGGCCAAAAAGCGGCCAAGGCCACCACCACCATCCCATACTCACAACGCCAGGAGGACATGGAGACCTTTGTGGTGGAAGCAACTTGGGAATCCATCATCCAATCAGATTGGGAAGCCCATGCTGAGTGGGCCACTCAATCTGAGGATCCATTGGGAGATTCGATCTCACCCAATCACTGCACCCAAGCTTCAGTCAAAACTGACTTGGGACCTATCCCAACTGAAAAAAAAATTTTTGACCCGCTCAACGGTGCACCGAACTCATCCGCACCACAAAAAATTTGTCCAACGTCAGGAAAACAAAAAGTGAAGGCCAAAGCCAATGCGACTCTTTCTGCAAAAATCAACAAAAACCCCGATAGCATTGCTGCTAACACCCATGCTGCTGTGAAAGCCCGTGGGGACCTTGAAGAGGCTGGTGGGCCCAGGGGCCCACCCCCTCGCACCTAAGGTGCAATGGGGGAAACCTTCACTCTAGGGACGTTGAATATCACCAGACTCAAGGCTATCCATCCTGGGCTAGGAAACTGAGTTTTTTACAACACAATTTACCCGTGGATATCCTGGCCATCCAGGAGTCCCAATGTCCATGAGGTTCTGAGGAAGCTTGGAAAAAAATGCTCCTCCCATCCCTATCCTTTTGGTCGAAGCACTGTGGGGTGCTAATTCAGAAAAATATTTTTTTCAAATTCATATCCTCAGAAACATTCCTAAATGGCCAAGTGCTCATTGTCACCTTCTTGTGGGCCAGCGTTGTGCGCACAATCATCAACATCTATGCCCCAAACGGTGCACACAAGCATTGGGAATTTTTCTTGTCAGTCAAATCCCTCCCGCTATCCCCTGATTCTTTCCTATTGGTGACATGAACTGTTGGCTAACCTCACCAATGGACTGGTGGCCTCCCTCACCCCACGCCCCACAGGGTCATGTAGAACTACGCATTTCAAAAGCCACCCTTGGGTTAATAGATGCACTGCTGCGACATGCCCCACTGCTCAAAAACATGACGCGTCCCCACATCCACAATGGCCAATTAAGGTCCATGACCCACATCGACCTTATCCTAACGCTGGCGAAATTCTAACCCCACATCTCCCACTTCAAAACAATGAAAATGGAATTCTCCGACCACCGACTGGTCTCGATAACCTACCACTTACCCATCACAGTTGCAAAGGCCCCACATTGGTGCAAAATCTGCCCCCCAAGCTCGTGTCACCAGGATTTTCCATGTGGGTGGAAGAGGCAACTTTGGCAAAATTGTTTGTTGCACCGTTTTGCATGGACCCCTTTTCACATGGGCAACTTTCAAAGAGGACATCATCCGCCACTATTGCTATCTCTCCTCCAGATGCTCACAAGCCACACAGGCGGTTATCTTGCGCGCTCTGGCAGAATTGGCCCACTTGGAGTCCAACATTCCAGCCACAGGATACAGCCCTGCATGGGGCTGGAAGTGGGCGGAGGCAGCCGCCCACCTCAACGCACTCAAAAGGCAACACAAACATCAGGTTTGCATCCAATACAGGGCCACACGCATCACTAAAGGTGACAAGTGCACCGCATACTTCTTTAAAAATTTTTGCACCACGCCATAGCGTGGCATGAACACAGGTGCAAAGATCAGATAATTCCATTGCGGACACACTGACCAAAGATAGCAATCAAAATGCAAAAATATTACTCCAAGTTATACCGAGCCAAACCAATTCAGCCAGCCAAAATGGCAGAATTTCTCGACTGAGCTCATATCCGCACCATTTTCTGATACCCAGAAATAATGAATTTAACTACTCCAAACGAATTATGGACAGCCATTCGTGGAGCGCCAAACTGAAAATGCCCAGGCCCAGATGGCATTCCATATGACTTCTACAAAAAATATTTCAAATATATATCCCCATTGCTGCTAGCCTCACTTAACCAAAGCCTGTTGGAAACGCGCCTCCTACCAGGAGGACATGAGGCCTTTACTGTCACACTCTTCAAGAAAGGGGATAAGCTTGACTTAGCCAACTGGCGCCCCATCTCTCTAACAAACACAGACACAAAAATTTTAACAAAAATTATGGCTGACCGTTTAGGGACTGTAGCATCTGCCACCATCTCCCCAGAACAATTCAGTTTCATCCCCAGAAGATCAATTTGGGATAACGTGCACTCCGTGGCTAATGCATGTCAGTCCACAGCCTCTGGGGCACTGGTATTCTTGGACCAACAAAAGGCCTACGATAGAGTAAACTGGGAATACCTAAGGGCCTGCCTCCATCAATTCCGCCTACCCCCCGCTTCATAAACTGGGTAATGCTGCTCACGGAATCTGCGACAATGGCAGTGCGTGTCCCTGGCTTCCTAACTGAATTAGTCCACCCTCAAAGGGGCTTGCGACAAGGGGACCCCCTCAGCCCACTCTTATACAACTTCAGCCTTGACCCACTACTGCGAATTGTGAATGCCCAACTCACTGGGGTCCATGTGCCAGGCCAAACCCCAGTCAAGATGATGGCATTTGCAGATGATTGCGTGGTGGGGGTGTCTAATAACAAAGATGCACGCGCGCTTGAAGCCCTCATCCAGGAATATTCCTGGGTAAGCAACGCGGCACTGAACGCCTCCAAAACTGAAATCATCCTCCTTGGTCGGTTTCAGAACTGCTGGGACCCAGCAATTAGTTCCCAACCTGGCCCATCTGCTCGCCCACATCCACGCCTTACTAACTTAACACACACCGCTCCACTGGTGTTCTCCTTCGTGCCACGTCCTACCATAGGACCGGTACGCCATCTGGGCGTGTGAATGGAGGCAGGCGGATATGTGTCAGCAGTAATGGAGTGCCATATTCTGGACAACGTGACGAAGCAAATCGCCTCTCTCAGAGCCCACCCTACTTCCCTGACTGGCAGGGTTGTTTTAGCCAAATCTATGCTCCTCTCCAAAGTCTGGTTTGGAGCCCACGCCATCCCCTTCTCCCCAAGCTTTTTCAAATCCTTGTATGCCTTGCTGCAAGGATGGCTTTAATCAGGCCGCCCTCCACCAGTGCGGCTAGAGGTCATGTTTGGCCCTCATCATCATGGTGGCATGGGCCTGCTTGACTTCAAAGCCCATGCTGCCAAGATCCTGGGCACCTGGATCGCGGCCGTCACTGCCCCTACACTCCCCTCCCAACACTGGTCCCGCGCAGCCCGCTCCAACTTCTCCCAAGCCTTGGGCCTCAACAATTCATCAAACCCCCACTCCCTGATGAAATTCCTCGCATCACACACATCGGCCACAGGTCCCCACGGGACTAAAACCCACTATAAATGAATCCTACTCTCCATGCGAAGCGCAGAGTGGAGAATTTGTATTAGTGGACATACAACCCGAAGAGGCCGCCCCTCTCCTCAGTTCACACAAGAGGTACAGGGGCTACCCATCCATGATGTCGTGATCCCCATTCAACCCCATGTCCTATCCAGGGTGGACTACCTGGACATGATGGACATCCCTTATTCCATTGAGACCCAAAAAACAATCTGGAAATACGCACACCATCCCCTGTTGCAGCCTCAAGTCCACTCCCAAGTGTGGCGCTGCCTGAGGCGGGTGTATCGTACAGCTGAGCGCTCTAATTCTTTACACTCATCCTGTGTCGTGTGTGGCCAGTATGGAACGCTGTTCCACCGCCTGGTGAAGTGCCCCACCTCTAAAGTGATATGGCGCGAAGTTCAACGTCTGCTGGGCCAGGATCAAACGCATCCCTTCAGTCTGTCAAGAGATATGTTTGCTTTATCAATGGCCTCCTCCTTTCCAGCCTCCCTCCATGCTCTGGTGGTTGCAATCGCCATGTGGACTATCCACACGATTGTCTTGGATGCCATCGCTGGCTCCATCCCCACCCTCCCAGAAGCTGTCCACAGATTCCGGTCTCATTTGGTGGACCACTTTCAAGCGTGTATGTTTGGATACCTCCCACCGCGTCGCCGACAGCTGGTCTCCTCCTGGTTCCCAGTCTGGTTCATCAAATCAGACCCCTTCCTCCACACGTGCTCAATAGTGGCTACGGCCCCTTCACACGTTCCCTCCCCCTCCCCATAAGTGGCGTTCCCGCTGGCAACAAGAGATAGCACCGCTTCTCTGGGGTGCCTCCCCTGGTACTAAGTTTGTCTTTCCTGAGTCATATTTGGAAGTGTCCGTCCCATGGTCGGCCTTCCCCGCAATAAATTAAAAAAGGTGTAAAGAGCTTCTTCCATCAGTAGATCAAGGCCAGTGGGATAGCATGGGGTCTTAGGCGTACTCACTGCAATCTATGTGCCTTGCTGATTGTGAGGGAATAAAATAGCAGAAAGTAGGAATGAGAGTCTATAACATGGCTAAGTCTCCTTGTTATACATGTCATCATAAAAAAGGCATATGGGTCTTGCAAACAAATGTATTCAGAGTGTGACATTTTATCTTTTTATAATTGAAGACAGGGTACCAAAAATGGGCCCCCTGTAGTGAGCACCAAATGTTGCACTCACCACTTAGGCATCTAATTGCAACTGCACAGGTCAAATTACAACTACTTATAATTTTTTATAACTTTATTTAATGAAGGCTGACCATGGGACGGACACTTTCAATAAACATCAACAACATAACACCACAAAACCATAAGGGAACCCCTGAGGAGCCAAATCTACCTCCTGTTGCCAGTAGGACTGCCAGTGGAAGGAAGAGGGAGAGCGGTGGAGGAGGCCTGGGCTAAAATTGATCTGAATGAAGGAAAGGGTCCAATGAGAGGAACCAGATGGGGAACCAGGATGACACCAACTGACAGTGGCAGGATGGCAGGTGGCCAAACAACAAAGCTTGGAAGTGATCCATAAGGTGAGAGTGGAAGCAACGCACAGCTTTAAAGAGAGCAGGGGTAGTTCCAGAAAGAGCGTCAAGGACAATAGTGTGGATCGTCTATAATGCAATTGCTACAACTAAGGCGTGAAGGGAAGGGTGGATAGGGGAGTTCATGGAAAAGGCGAAGATATTCTTAGACAGGTTGTAAAAGTCTGTACTTGCTCCTGGCAAAAGAGACGCATAACATCCCACCAGATCACCTGTGATGGCGGGCAATCTTCCAATAGATGGATTAATGACCCATAATGACCACACAAATAATGAAGACTAAGAGGTATTGTACTGCTCAGCAGTGCGGTACACCTTTCTCAGGCATCTCCACACATGGGCGAAAATCTGAGTGTTGCAACATAGGATGGTATGCACACCGCCAAATGTTCTTTTGGGTCTCCAAAGAGTACTGGATGTCCAGTTTGTCAAGGTAGTCCACACGGGCAATGATGGGGGACATTGGGTTACAAGGTTGTTTAAAATGACTTGCTCACGGATTCCTTGCTTGAAACGGGGAGTAGGGCGAACCCTCTAAGAGGTGTGGCCACTGATGCTGATTCTCCACTTAGCGCTCCTTATAGAGAGAGGAATTCATTTAAAGTGGGGAGCGTCCCATGCGGGCCTGTGGCAGAGGGATGAGAGGCCAGATAGGTAATCAAAGAATGGTGGTGGTTAGGATTACGGAGGCTAAGGTCATGGGAAAATTGGAGTGGGATGCGCGCAATCAGTGTTGGTATGAAAGTGTGGGGCTGGTGACTTCAGCAATCCAGGTGCCAAGTATTTTAGCGGCATGGGCCATATAGTTGAGCAGGCCCATACCACCACTATGGCGAGGGCCAAACATGACATCCAGGCGCACAATGGGATGGAGGTCCAATCAAAACCATCTTTATATGAGGGCATATAAAGAGGCGAAGAAAGAGGAGGAAAAACGATGACATGGGCCACAAACCAGACTTTTGACAGGAGCATAGAGTTGGCAAGCACTACCCAGCCTGTGAGGGTAGTCTTGTGGGCTTTGAGGAAGTTAATGCGCTTTGTGACATTCTCTAGGAAGTGGTGTTCCATTACTAATGAGGCGTATCCTCCCTCCTTTATCCAAACTCTCAAATTGCACACCAGACCAGCAGTGGGTCTTGATACAAAAGGGAGTACAATAGGGGCGGAATGGGGTGGCCAGGACAAGTGAACCAGAGACCTAGCCGCTGGAGCAGTTTGATTGAAGGGTGCCAGTGACCAGCAGGCTTGGTATCAGCCAAGGAGAATGATTTTGGTTTTGGATGCATTAAGGGAGGCGTTACTGACCCTGGAGTAACCCCAGATAATTGCCTCCAGTGCGTGTGCATCACAGCTGTCAGACACCACAACTAAACAATCATCAGCGAATGCCAACATCCTAACTGGTGCTTGGCCTTACACATGAAAACCAGAAAGGCGTGCATTCACACTTTGTAAAAGTGGGTTGAGGCTGAAGTTGTATAATAGTGGACTTAAAGGGTCCCCTTGGCGGAGACCCCTTTGAGGGTGAATTACATCAATGAGAAAACCAGGGCCACGCACTGCCAAAGTGGAAGATTCCGTGAGCAACATCACACAATTTATGAACTGGTGAGGGAGTTGGAATTTGTGAAGGCAGGCTCTGAGGTAATCCCAGTTGACCCTATCATAAGCTTTTTGCTGGTTTTAGAACACAAGTACCCCAGTAGCCGGAGATTGGAAGACATTGACCACGGTGTGAATGTTGTCCCATATTGACCATTTGGGGATAAAACGAACTGCTCAGAGGAATTGCCTCAGAGGCAACTTCCCCTAGGCGGTTGGCCATAATTTTAGTAAATAGCTTAGTATCCATATTAGTAAGTGAGATGGGGCGCCAGTTTGCCAAGTCCAGCTTATACCCCTTCTAATACAGCGTTATCATATAGGCCTCCTGGCCTCCAGGAAGGAAGCGCGTTTCTAAAAGACATTTTTTCATTGAGGCAAGCATTAGTGAGGAGAAAAAATTATAATATCTTTTGTAGAGCTCATACGGAATCCAAGTTGGACCTGAGCACTCCTGTGTGGTGCACCACGGATGGCATAACAAATTTTGTAACGAGTGATTAAATTCATAAACTCTGGGTAGTGGAGAATGGTGCAGATTTGTGTTTTATTGAGAAACTCATCAATTTCAGCAGGTTTTACTGTTTCAGACTTAAGCAAATGATAGTAAAAGTTCTAAACTTTGACTGCCACTTCAGCTGGAGTGTCCACAACGGACTTGTCCGGCTGCCTCACCTGGGTGCAGGTTAAGCTCTGTCACAGTGTGAAGAATTTGTGAAAAAAGCAGGTGGAGCATTTATTGCCCTTCATTATAAATTTATTATACTGAACACAAATGCAATGTTTGCGTTGTCTAACTAGTGCATTGAGACAAGCAGACAATTCTGCCCACTTATGACCCCAAACAAGGCTGTACCCTTCAGAGGGGACGTGAGAATCCAGGTGGTCCACTTCTTGTAGCATGCGCTTAATGACTGCCAAGGCAGCCCAAGAGCTTCACGACAAGATGTGGCGTGCCTGAAGGATGGTGTTTGTTTTGAAAGCTAACCAGGTTGAAAGTGGATAAGCACATGTGTGGCAAATTCCAGTGCCGAAATTTTGGTGTCCACTAATGATGAAAAAATGGGCGACGTTATTTCAGCTAGGCAAAGTTTGCACCATCTTGGTGCCTGTGCCACTGGGCTTGACAAAGTAAAGGAAACCAACACCATCATGTGGTCAAAGAAATAGTTTTTTGTTGTTGTAAGTGCATGATTTAGGGGCAATAAATTAATGGGGCAAAAAAATGAAGTCAATGTGGGACATAGATTTCAGCTGACTGTTGTGTAAATGTGGATGGGACATGTTGGGTAGCAAAGGCGCATGCTTGGAGAAGGTATCAAAAAGCCCCAAGGTGGCATTTAGGAGGCAGATTTTAATGTGCCCCTGCGGGGGGTAGCCTCTGAAAGCCAGCGGTTGGTTACCAGGTTGGCCCAGCAGTTCAGGTCACCCATCACAAAGGGATCCAGGGGGAGTGGAAGGGATGCCATGGCCAAGAGTAAATCCTGGCAAGCCCACATACAGGTCATGGCGTATACATTAACTATAGCGCGCGCTTCATAATCCAAATGCAAAGGACATGACCAGCATATGACCATTCAATACAAATGTTTAAATATAAATTTAAAACTACAGTTTGCACGTATCAGCACCCCACAGTTCATTGACCAAAAGGAAAGGGTGTGAATCATGGGTTGCCCATGTGTCTTTGGCACCATGTGGACAGTAGGTTCTCTGAATAGCCAGGATGACCACAGGTATATTGTTTAAAACTCAGTTTTCTAGCCTGGGATGGTGAGGCCTTGAGTCCAGCGATGTTCAACGACCTTATAGTGAAGAAGACCCCCATTAGACCTTAGATACAATGGGAAGGGCCTTTTTGCCCTTTTTGCGCCACTTTTTCAGCATGCGCTATGAATTCTTGTGTGCAAGCAGAAACTAAGTCATACTTGTCTTTAAAGTCAATTCCAATTTTTGTTAGGTTATTGAATTTGGGTTTGACTATGACCAACTTTTTGCATTGAGGTGCTCCTGCGGTGTCAACTGGAGGTCAACAAAAGTTTGGAGGAGGTTGGGTTGAGAGAGTCAGTTTTGTTTGTTATGTAGTAAACTTGCGTGAGTGAACCTGACTCAAACATCCAGTCCGCAGATTGGTGGGCCCAATTTGATTAATGAACGAATTCTTGAGCTGCTTCAGCTGTGAATGACTCAATGTCGGCCTGGGTCTGGGCAGGCGGGATCACAGACGTTGTCATAGTTGCTGCCTTGTAGGCCTGTTTGGCCTTCTTGCACTCTAGTGGGGACACATTTTTAACCTGAATATAACTCCCTTACGCATCCCACAGAAAGGCGGCATCAGTGCCAATGGTAGCTCATAATGGGAGTCAGTGCTTCTGATTGCATCTTTGAGAATTTCATGCTGAGTGGTGCCCTCTCTGGAAGGGCAGGTGTGTGCTTTATGGCCAAAAGAACAACAATATGTGCAGGTAGGGGGTGCACTGTCCTCCATAACGCGGAATGGGCGGGAGTCCTGCTCAGCAATATTAATAACAGCAGTGTGCGTTATCTGAGTTAAATCTTCCACAATGACTGCAGTTGGGGTGATCACTGCAAATGCTTTGCTGTGCTAAGCTCCAGCATAAGTGTGAAGCACTGCATTGCAAAAGAGTGTAGTTCCCCATAATGTTTAAGCCTATTCAAGAGATGGTGCTCTAGGACGTCACGTCTCACCTTTGTGGAAAGAAAGTCAAATGTGATAAAAATCTAGTTAGATTTGGTCCAATGCATATGCTTCATTTCGACCACCCATTGACCATATGGGAGATCAACCACCATGTGTACCTTTGCAGCGGTGTCCGCTGCTTGAGCTGTTTCAAACCCTAGGTCCAACCAACCCCAGGTCATTTAATGCGGTATTACATACACAATGGCCAGGAAGTTTTGTGCACATCCCCACAGAACTTCTCCCATTTTTAAGTTAAATTCTTATCTAAAAAGTCTTGAATCCCACGCTCCACTGATGACAGGGGCTGAGAGTGCGAAGTTTTGATGTACTGGTTGCAGTTTGCTTGCCATCCTAAAATCTTTGGCAAGATACTCACAGCTGTTTTATTATTTTTGTCTTGGCCACCGGTGCTGCTGGGGCATTTTTTAACTTTGGATGGTGCAAAAACTGATACTGTTCCCTTCACCACGCTTGTCCAAACCTTACCAGGTTTTGGGTGCACACACATCTCCTCATATAAATTATCAAACTTATCAGTTTTGTATTGATTCAGTTGCAATAAGTTATTTCTACAAGAAAGAAAAGTTTTTAAAATTATAATTTCTAAAATAAAGAAAGTTGTATGAAGACAATGACCATATAATAAATAGAGAAAATATAGCTATTTTTATATAAGAATTATAATTTGCTAGCTTCCACAAAATAAGGCAAAAACTGATCCACTCAAAATGCTACTTCCATCACTATTACCAAAATTATATTCAGGAAAGTGTTATTGCATTATTATTCTTAATATCTAGGAACCATAGGACTAGATATTAGGATAATAATAAATCTAAATGGTTTTACAAACATGAGACATGGTAGAGATAATGATATTAATAATAAAATTTTGAGACAAATTTACATGGTTGAATAACTGAGGTAAATCAACACTAATAACGATTTGGGTTTACCATCATCATGGTGGAAATGAATTGAACGTTAATTGATATACCTATTCTAATTAAAAACTAATAATTTTGTACCAATCTACCTCTATACATGACATCAGTGTATAGGCAAGGTACTTAAATTCTTAGTTTAAATATAAGGTAAAGTATAAATTAAATTGATTAAAGCTATAAAATAGTCACAATTGGTTGGCCAGGACAAATTGCAACACCCCTCAGACTGTAGCCTACTATGGGAGTGTGTACTGTCAGTACTAAGACACAACCAATGGTTTTACTACCTGCCATTTATTGATTTTAAATAAGACTCAAATTATGCTGTACTTCAAGACTAAGTCCACTACTGGAAATGGAACTATAGCCAGATTTTTTTTTGAGATATATGAGAATAGCTTGGACGAAGCTATTGACAAATAAAAAACTCAACATATTCAGGGATGTATGAGAAGAGAATCACAAAATGTGTTTAGAAACTCACTTTGCACCCACCATACTTGAGTTGAAACCAAATATATTACTGTTAAGTTTGGAAGCACACAGGATGCTTGTAATATTAAGCAAGAGTTTCTCATCATGAGGATGAGGAAATCTGAATCAATTTCAGACTATGAAAACTGGGTTTACCTCAAGGCTAACAGCTTTGTCTAACTGGAGACTTAAATCTAGCTCGAAAAAAACCTATTAGTTTTCAAATTACACCTGCAACTCCTGATGCACATGACCTTAACCATAAAACCTGAAGAATCTCTGAAAGTTCTTTTATAGTTCTTAATTAACATCAAAGTCGCTTATAAGATGAATTTAAGTTACAGAATTATCAGCAACGCCGCCCTTATTGAAAAGCTGTTTGCTTTGCTCAGAGCTGCAAAGATGATCCTTCAGAGATGGTCTACTAACTCTTGAACAAAAAGTACCCAATCTACGCCAAGCTCAAATTTAACATTTGCTGCAAAAAGGCATTTTGATAAGTTGTCCAAAGCTAAAGGAAGATAAGAAAGAAACCTAAAGAGGAGGTCTTGGATCTTTCTCTGGTTGCACACCACACCTATAGATTTGATGAATATGAACATTGTTTATGGGTTGAGTCAAAAAACTATATCATTGGGTACCCAAGTGAAGTGGATATGCTCGCCTGTCTCAGACCTAATAAGAGAAGTTTAAACTATCAGAGCTTGTTGTTGGATCAAGATTCCAAACCCATTCAGATTGTTGTAAGTATCCTGGATGGTGAAAATTTTGTGGCATTCTTTTTTTAATAAGACTGCAATGGAGTATATGAGTTGCTTGAGGCCTCTAAAGAGTCCTGCCTTCATGAAGAGTTATAAGGAATCAGTAAATAGTCAGTGTCATCTTTACCAAAGGCATGGGTAATGGCAAGCTATTAAAGAAGTTGAAGTCACTATACACAAAGTTCAATTGAAGCAGTACTAAATACTGGCGCTTTAGTCAACATTATGCCTTCTAAGCTCATGAAGTGATTAAAGTTCACATCAGACATTGATTATCAGGCCAAGTTCAGAACTGAAAATTAACAGGCGGCTCACGCCATTACGCTAAAATGAATTTAGTAGTATCATCCAGGCCACCAACCACTTATTGGATAAACCGTCAGAGATTCATCCCTGAACCCGTATGCCATGTCTGGAAGTCATGATGTTTTTAAACCATTTTCTCAGCTAGACTGCATGCCAATAACAGAGTCTGGCTCCAGGACAGCGGCAATAATGATGCCAATGCTTGACTGAGCTCACTGGTCAAGACCATTTTCCAGAACTTGGTTTTCTTTAGTATAATTTATAGTAAACTATTATTAATGAGCTAGCAATTATTTTGTTTAATATTGTATGTTTGCTTAGAAGAAAAAACTAAATTCTCAGTTATTGCCTTTCCCTTCATATAACACTGAAATCCCTTGACTAAGCTCCTTTAACCTAAGAATTTGAAAGATGACCAGATTATCATTTGTGAAGGTTTGACATCCCACTTGATCATTATTTGGAGAATTTAGGATGCCAGTGTCACATACTTCCAGATCAGCCTTTGTTCCCGAATTTTGGCCTTCTTACCTTCAACGAACTCATGTACAATCCACTCTTCATCAATCAAACTATGAATTAACCGTTAAACTCTAAGAAGGATCTTAGTCTTTGCCAACCAGGTCGATGTGTGGACCAGGCTGTGCTTGATCTAATACATGTAAGTCTGAGTCAAACAAAGCACTAGGAGCTTACTTCATGTTACCTCTGAAAGTTATACGCATTGTCTTGTCTGTTATGGTGCATTGCTTGAGAAAATCATTACAATTTCCTCATAGGAAATTAGTTCCTAGTCGATTATAAAGGAATCATTGATTTCAACTAGGGTTTGTTAGTCTTATCAGCTACCAGATGCCACTTGTATCTCAAAATGAAGAGAAAATAGGAGCGGAAGAAGCGTGCATGCCTAGTAAAAACAGAGCGTTCTATTTATCTAGTCAGCTATATATTAAAACAAAGGAAATGAAGAAGCTACTTGAGAACATAGAAGCAGAGTCTGGTTTGCCCTTGTAAACCAGCAAATCGTTGGACCTAATTTCCTAAGGAACAGATGGTCATGCTGGTCAACATCTTCATTAACATCCCAGAACAAGACTCTGGATTTACTGTCTCAAAGGAGTCAGAGAACAGCAACCCATAGTGATGCTTAAATTCTATAATTCTACATACCAAGGATAGATCAAAGTCCTCCTTAAATCATTGTCAAGCACTCTGTCAAAATAAAGAAGGGTAAGGCTATTTTTAAAGCGAAGATGTACTGATACACTGATTTTTAGTCAGTTCATGCCATTTTTAGCATCAAAGAGATTAAGATAAAAGAGCCAACTACACAGGGAGCGCGTGAACTTTAATTTCTCTGATCATTACCTGATACTTTCAGCAGCGGCCTTAACGATCATGGCTTGTTCAAGAGAGAAGTTCACAAGATTGACACCAGAATTTTCATACTCTTTCAACTAGTTCTTAACACCAATTCAATATTAAATAAGAAGTATTTGAAAGGAACTACAGCAACTTATGGATGGAGGATTAATACGTTCCTTCATGAGCTCTTGGGAGTCGCCCACCTGCTAGTGAAAAAGAAGGATGGGACTCATCAGATATTCATGAGTACTGAAAACTAAACGAGCTGATAGAGAAGAATTTTTACACGCTACCAAGCGGCAATGTTCATTAAAACAACTCAGAGGATTGCGCTACTTCTCAGAAATGGACCTGACAAGAATATACTGGCACATGGAGCTGTCAACAAAAGACCAGGAGACTTGTACGCTGATAACAACCAGAGACTTTACAAACCAACACATATGCCACAGGGCTTGTTCAGCTCCCCACTATGTTACAGATAGTAATAAATCATATTTTTGGAGATCTGAAGATGTCAGATATGCCCATCTCCTTTGATGACATCACAGTTTGAAGCAAGTCATTCAAGGATCAGCTGGCACACCTGAAGGAGGTTTTTACCCACCCAATAGAGAACAACTATAAGTTAAAAAGAAGCAAGTGCTTTTTTAAAAGCCAATTAGAATTCCTCACAAATAAATTAAACTGAAGAGGAATCAAGCCCCAGCAGGGGAAGGTCAAAGCTATTACCAGCATAAGATCTCCATTTACATGAGATGTTCATGTTTTCTTGGTATGGTAGGATACTAATACCAACAAATGCCAAAATTTTATGGATATTACTGATTTATTCACGTACCTGATGAACAAAGGATTACTGTTCATTTTTTAACAAGGAAAAGAAAATGCTATTAGTAAACTCAAGAAGAATTTAATGAAAGCCTAAATTCTGATATACCCTGACTTTGCAAAGCCTTTCTTCATTTACACCGATGCCAATGATGTGGGTATGGGTGCCATTTTAGTTCAGTTGGATAAAGAAGGTGTAGGCTACCCCTATAGAGTCCTACTCAAAGACATTCACTAGAGCAGAGTGCAATTACACAATTATAGAGAGTGAGTGACGAGGAGTGGTCAGAGCTGTACACCACTTCTGACCTTATGCTTATGGCGTACACTTCAAGATTATTACAGACCATGCCTCACTAAAAATGTTTAATAAACAGTAAAGATTTAGATGGATGCCTTCCAAGATGTGCAATTCAGCTGCAAGGCTATAATTTTGAGATCCTGTCCTTGGCAGGAGAGAATCAAGGAACGCGAATGGCTTTTTAAAAATAACAGTTTTTCACTTGCAAGCCTATGAGAGCAATATGATTTCTGAACTAATAGGCGTACCTGAATAGCATTATAATGCTATTCAGGTACGCCTATTAGTTCAGAAATCATATTGCTCTCATAGGCTTGCAAGTGAAAAACTGTTATTTTTAAAAAGAAGATACAATAAAGATACCTAATAAATATTCAAGTGCAATTGGGCTTAGAGATGAACAGCTAAAATAAAATTGTACAGAATAATGGTTACCTTATGATAAGCCAAGCAAATAAGTTCAATCATTATGGAATGATTTTTCAATAAGCCACGATTAACTACATAAAGCATACCAGAATCTTATGAAGATATTATTTTAAAATAATGTTGAATGTTTTAATCTGGCTCTGAAGCTCTGTATTATATATGTTAAAGGTGCAAGCCACTCCCAACAAAGTTTGAATTTCAGGCTGTCCCTCCATGTGCTTTTTTTCAGAACGTGTCCACCCCGTTGTTCAAACCATTCCAGAATTTATACAGATACAACAATATATCATAATCTAAATAGATTTCTTACCCAATGATAAAGTGATTATAATTTAGGCGTTTGCCTCAAGAGTTACCACGAGATCCATATACAACCGGGTTACTACCACCACAGATGCCCTCAGATACTTCTTTTAAATAAGGGCCAGAATTTTTTAGACGTTGTAAGAAACCTGATGGACATTTTAGGTGATAAGAAGCATTTTACCACGCCTTATACACCACCTTAAAGGTAGCTCAGAAAAAGTAAAAGGAAAACTTATGTCATCTTAAAGAATATTTAAATCAACCATAAATAAATTGGACAACTTGCTGCCAACAGCCCTGTTCACTTACTATTTGATCTACCATAAGACTATTAAAATGTCTCCATAGAATTGATACACTGATAAGAAGCTGCGTTACAAAGATTGTTAGCCCAGTAGTGGATGCATATAGGAAGAATATACCTTATAGAAGATATCAGGAAGATATAGCTAAAGAGTTATTAAAGATCAATATGAACTTCTGCAGCGATATTATGAGGTCACTTAAAGAGATTACCAAACATGTGAAAATATATATAAGATGCTCATTTTTGAGGTGGGAATGAAAGTGATGCTTTACCATGTGCATAAAGACAATTTGAGAAGTTAGAGGTCATTTGTACAGGACCTTCAACCATTGTCATGAGAAGAGGAATTGAGTTCTCTATTAAAGATTAAACCACACATATCATGTATAACCAAGTCCATGCGTGGTACTTTTAGTCTTTACCTATGTCCCATCTTAAGGAGTGTAATGTTGAGAGATGCTTATTTATATGGGCTAATTATTTGACCTATGGAAAAGTACCTCCTGAAAACCCACATTCCAACAATATTATTTTTGATGGTAATGATATAATTGGCCAGTATAACTTTTGAGTCCCTACTAATTTGAATATAGATTGAAATATTTTAAAAAATCTGAAACCTGTTTTTTAGGATTTAAGGTCTAAAGAAAGGGTGAAAGGATGGTTATCCTGGCGGGTAATACTGCTTCCACCCTAGTGCCGATTTTGTTCAATACAAGTTCAAAACCTGTACTGGCTAGAAAATTTCTCAGTGTGGTATATTTATCCCAAGGTTGACCCACCTCAAATACTTTTTAAGAAGGATTTAAGGTCTAAAGAATCATGATGATAGAGGATTTATATACCCCTTACCACTGCAATATTTTACAGCTGGTTACCATGACGTCAGAGAATGCACTAGTATAAATACTGATCCAAAAGTCTATGTGAACAACATCACATGCAGATGTCTTGAAGGAATTTTTTTCTATTTTTGATCTCAACTACCGATGATAGACAGATTAGTGGTCCTTACATCAAGAGAGTTCCCTATTTTATGAATCTGAGCAATGAGCATATTACCATAATGGGAATTAACTATATCACAAACTCCATTATTTGAGAGGAAAATTTCCATGCAGTTACAAGAGCCACAAGTGCCACAAGAACAACAGAAAGCACAGTTCTGCTCAGAACAGTAGCCAAACATTTGCATGAAGTCCCAAGCTCAACAGTATATTTTAAAGAAGAAACTCAGAATTTCTTTTTAATCAGAAAATTGGACTTTGCGGACACTCAGAATATGCTGCAAATGCAAATTGCATTATGCAAATAAGTTGATTTGTTAAAAAGTCCTACTTCAACACCCTAAATCCCAAAAACGCTATATATTTCCATAGTCTTTCAAAAAATAACTTTACACATCTCTGTCTTTAGCTTTGTTATTGATATATAGTGCTAATAACGTCAAAGATAGAAGATTAATTATAAAAGGTTCAGACTTAGCCTTGATATTGTCAGCAGAGTCTGAGAAGAGTTCTAATGTGCCTAGGAGCAGCCCCATTGGGTATAAACCAAGGCTTAACACAGTTGGACACACTTGGAACTATGTCTCAAAGTCCCAAATACAGTAGAAAAATATCATCAAAATTGCTTTATGATACCCTGTGATCCAATAAATAACTTACTGTATGTGGCTCAACCCTTTTCATCAGCACCCCTCAAGTGAGTGGGCCACATCCACAACAGTTCTATGACTAAAAATAATCTAAGACCCTAACTTTCAGCAGCTCTCTGCGTTTATAACCTATCTTAGGGAGTAGAGTGTAAAATTATTTAAATACTTATCTCAATAGCCATTTAAAGGCTACTTTTGGATCATTTAGGTAAAAGCTATTAGTTGTAGGGAACTAAAAGCAGCACTTTGTGGAGATTAACTAGTGAATAGCTAGCGGGATTGTCTAGTAGAACGCTAGGCATAATTAAAGCTTATTTTTGTGTGAAACAGCGGCTATTTGTCTTTTCTAAGGTTTTCAAAAATGATTTTAATATCTTCAATGTCGCTTCAACTTTAAGGGTCTGACATGGCATCCTTAATTCTTAGAAGAAAATAAACTTTCAGAAGCTCTTTTACATAAGCTTTTAACCAAACCTTTTTTGCTATATCTATTCACTTGATCATATTGCGATTAAAAGAGATTTTGGGGTTTTGGAACTTATTGTCCAAGTTCCTTCAGTGTGTTTTTCCATTTTCAAACTTGCTTCCACTTAGGAAAGCCCATACTCTAATACAAATATGTTTTTATTTTTCCCAGGCATAGTATTTAGTGGTCTTGGAGATGATTAGATTCAATTCCTTGACATTTTCACTTTTAACTGGATAGGCAATTTTCTGAATAGGTTTGTGGAGTACAAAGAATAGTTGTCAAGAGATTGTCTAAAAATGCTCTTGTTCCTTAAGAGGTAGTAGGGAAGGCCCCACAACACAATCTGGGAATAATATGCTAGCCATGGATGAAACAAGGCAACTCAGAGGAGGATGGTACCCAAAGGCCTCAGGGCAATGGTAAAACAAACTACTTTATGCTAGACCTCCTAGAGGTTGGAAAAGAGTACAAAACATAAATCTAAAATAAAATGAACGGGGAGTTTATTATAACCAAGTTGACCAGTAAAGAAGGTTAGTTTTTTTAAAAGATCATTATTAAACAATTGGGGTTAATCCTCATCAATTGGGCGAGGCAATGAACGCAATCTGCAATAAATGCAACTTTTACACTTCTTTTCATACTATATTTCAAGATAGCTCACACTCAAGTGATTGAATGACGTTGAATTATCCAAGATTTAGTAATATTAAAACTAAAACGTGTCTTAAAGCCTTGTTCTCCAACCAAAGGTAAAGCTTCATCATAAATCTATAAATAGCCAGTGAACTTTAATGCCGCAGATGTAACACTCATCTAACCATTAATTGCACCCCAAGCAACTTAAGCATACTTGCCTTTACTCAGCATTTGTCTAGGGCGTGCTTCAGGTAAGGCAGTCCTGTCAAAATACTCCTTGGCCTCAACACGCCCAGACTTATCTCTACAATTGGTCCCCTCAATTATGTCATTTAATCATGAAATCACCCTATGGTCTTTTTGGGGCTCCACCCCTTTCCCAATATTTTGCTAGGGAAAAGTTTTATGGGCAAGGGAAGCTCTATGGAGGCAATATATGGTTTATCTTTGGGTCTTGCTACCTTTGAGAAACTCTTGTGGAATGCATCAATCAGGTCTTATGCATGAATGCAATTGTGTACTGTTAGTCGATGTTCTCTGCAATGTCAAGGCCTTTTCATAACACCAGGGACTCAATTTTCTTCTTGTACAGCGAGATTCTACAGTCTCATCTACCTCCCACTCTGGTGCCCCATCCACAAGATATGCCTCTGAGGTCTCTGTCGGGGGACCCTCAAACAAGGTCAGCTTGCTTTCATGAAACATGGCAAAGATCTGAAATGATAAGGAAAGAACCAACTAGTACCAGGCGTGACCCACCTTCTTGACAATGTGGTAAGGTCCTATCCTCTTTGGCCCCATTTTTTTGCATGGCTGCTTGATTGGTTTATTTGATTGTATTGAATCATGAGATATCCCTCCTTGTATGCTGGCCCCACCCATCTCTTACTATCAGCGTTCACCTTGTAATTCTGCACAGTGGCATCTAAATAAACGTTGATTCTTTTTATTTACCTTCTTAATAGACTTGGTAAAGTCCACCACTTCTTCACTTTGGTTCCACAACAGGTTTCCATGTTGAAAGCGTAGTTAAGGCCATAATTTTCAAAGAATGGAGAACACCCAATATAGGCATGCTGGGCGTTGTTATAGCTAAGCTGGTCTAGGGGAAGATGAGAAGCCCAATCAGTCTGGCCAGATGCAGTGTAACACCGCTAGTACTGCTCCAGGCAGTGGTTCAATCGCTGTGTCTGCCCATCCTATTGGGATGGTAGGCAGTAGAACGGCACAGATTAATCTGAAAAAAATTGCACAATTCTTTATAAAACACTTACATGAACTGGGGTCCGAGTCATTAATAATCTAATGGGCACACATGGATGGAAAACATGTGAGAAGAAAATAGATTGGCCATCTGCGCTGCTATTACTGTGGTTTTACATGTAATGAATGGGCAAACTTAGTAAACCGGTCCACCACTACCATGATAGCATCATATCCCTCTAAATATGGTATCTTTACAATAAAATTGACTGAGAGAGAAGTCCAAGTTTTTTCTGACTTCTTGACAGGTACCAACAATCCTGTGAGAGGCTGACGATATTATTTAATTTTATTGAAGATCAGGCATACCTTATATACCTTTCAACCAGAGCAGCCAATCCATTCCATTTATAGGTCCAATGGATAGGCTCCAAAGTTTTCACCTTCATAGGGTGACTTAAACTTATGCCATCATGGTGTTCATTGAATTTTCCAGATGGAGTGTCTGGCAGGAACTGATAAGCGCCACTGGTACCAATTTACCTCATCCTTTACATGGTACCCCTTTGTGATATCTTCCCTATTTAGCTTGCATTTGGCAGAATTATAGTATATTCTGATAACAGAGACTGGAAAAGGACAACTTTCCTGAACATAATATAGTCCTCCAGGTTTTCCAGTGCAGCAAGAACTGGCATTCTTGATGTATTGAGTGTTTGCTCAGATGCAACCTTACCAGGAGGAATCACCAATTGGGTGTTGTGTAACTCCACCTTTTTGGGATAGGTGCCAACACAGAGTTTCGACTTAGTGCGTCCGCCAAACCATTCTCTTTATCCTTTGTAAACTTATAAGAGAACACAAATTGAGTAAGGGTAATATACCACCGGGTTTGTCATGGGGTCAGGACAGGAGGAGCGCGGTAATATAATAGGGCACGGTGTTCTGTACAAATGCATAATGGCCAAGAAGAACCATGTAAATGATGACGCCATTAGTTCAGTACTTCCAGTACTACCAACATTTCCTAGTCATAAACAGCGTAGTTCAACTCAGGAAAAGACATTTTAATATAAAATTATCTCATATGATGCTCAACTCCATCTTCACCCTCTTGTAAGAGCGCAGCAGCTATGGCAAAATTGGAAGCATTTGTGGTCAGTAAAAACTTTCTCTCATGGTCCATGTGGTATAGAACCAACATGGACAGCAGAGTACACTTCACCGCTTGGAAGGCATCCTCAAGTGCAGAGGATTACTGTTAAAATTTGGCACCACTAGCCTTATGTAAAGGCGCCGCTACCTCAGAAAGACTTGAAGTAAACTTTTTAAGGAAGGTAAAAGAACCCAAAAAGCTCATCAGCTCCTTAACCAAGGTTGGTTTTACCAATCGTGAATTGGCCTTCTCCTTGTCTGGAGTAATCATGTGGCCTTTTTTTTCAAAAAGTGTTTCAGGAAGGTAAATTGGGAATTGAAAAACTAGCGCTTACCTATTTTCAGTGTTAGCTTCGCCGCCCTCAAATGCTCAAGTACTTGCTGCAGGTGGATTTCATGGGATTCTGGATCGGGAAAAACCCAGAATGCCATCCATGTAGTCTAACGCGCATATGCATAACAACTTCCCTAAGGCCGCATCAATATGACGTTGGAATATTGCAGGTGCACTTTTGAGCTTAAAAGAAATAACCTGGAATTGGAGAATCCCCTTCCTATCATGGAATGCATTGAGTCATTTCTGCCATTTTTTGATGCAATCTGATTAAAGCATTTAAGCAATCCATTTTGGAGAAGATTTTGGCCTTCTCCACTTAGCGATTAATTTATGCCACCACTGATATTGGATGCAGATTAGGTATGGTAACATTGTATAGGTTGCCATGATCTACGCAGAGGAGTAGATTCCCATTTGCTTTCTTTATGAAGAGAAGTGGTGAGATCATACGGGAAGGTCAGCCAAAAGATGGCCCCTTAGTTAGCTGCTTCATGACCAACAATTCCAGGGCTGCCTCTTCCTATAAATTCAAAGATTATATGGGTGAGGAAATGCTCACTAAGTCCACTGTGAGCTTTAAGTCACAATTGAACTCAAAGTTTTCTGGAGAACATTTTCAGAAGACTCATCAAAAAAACAATCTTTTCAAGCAAGAAGTTATGAGCAATTTAAGGGCGGGTTTCAGCAAGGGTGTAAGGGTGAGTTGGTGTACATTTGGCTATTGGGGCAAATTGCCTTATATATATACTTCTGACATGAGCATTAATAACTCCTATCAACCTTAAGAGATAGTGTCAAGGAGTTATGTCTAAATTGGTTTGGATATCAAACTTTCTCCACTTAATCCACCCCCAAGAAAATTAGTTACATGATATTTTTTGACTGCCAAAAAGTTTTTTTAGCCAAATGGTAGTTTCCCGCTTGAAAAACAACTAATCCATGAACCTTCAGCGTGGGGATTCCCCTGGGGAGCATCCCCCTAACCATATCACCAGTTAAGTAGTGTAACTCAAGGTAGTTGGTAAGGTCCAGGTCAACATATTTCTTAGAGCTTTTGTATCCGCTAAAATTGTTGTGCTATATTCCCTATGGGCGAGGAAAAAGTAGCGGAAAGCAGAAAAAACAGAATGATCTTTATTATTAGCAGATGTCGTCAACAGTTCATCAGAGATCCTCTTTATAAATAATCGCACCCCAAATGGTTTCTCCATTTTAAGAAGGGTGAAAAACAGTTTGCAATCCTTACCACTGAGGGTACATACCCACAGTATCCTCATCAGTAGCATACTTACCAACATTTTGGAGCAATAACGCTTGCTTATTTTCTTCAGTTCTCTGAAATCTTGAGGGACATGTGTGGGTTTTCAGGAGTGATTTTATAAACAGGAATCGTTGCAATACTGGCCAATGAGAGCTTCCATTTTGAATCGTTTATTAAAATAATTTCTATTATATCACGCGTTTTGGGCGTCAATGACACCATGCCCATTCTAATAGCCAACTGATCGTCTCTATCCAACACCATCACAGCTAGGCCCCCCGTTGATTGTTTTTCTGGTCCTCAGGAAAGAGTTTAAGAGGGAAAACCATATCAGATCAATTTTTAATACAAATTAGGGCTAGAGTCAACCAAACCCTCAAGTTTCCTCAAGCCAAAGGGTAGAAGCAGTGGTGAGCCCTGCTCCATTCAAAGAAATCCATTGTTTATATCGCTATATTTATAGGGACCTCCGCAGGAGAAACATCATGGCCAGATCAACTGAAACAATTAACACTGTCTTGGGGCTAGCCCCCTGCATACCCTCAAGATTGTCCAGAAACTGAAGGAATGGAATATTAAGACTCCTCCCGTTTCAAAAGCACACGTGAGTTTTCAGGGCCAGTATCTATAGGGGCTACCCTGAGTAAAAAATGATGGTTAAATCACCCTCTCCCTTTATAGTTGGGGTGGGAAATCACCCCAAGGAGATTCAATTGGATGACAAGAGTTAGCAGGTGAAGCTGCCATTTCAGAGAGTTCTAATATGAGTATTTATTGCAAATTAAGAAATGACATTTCAACTACGTCAGATTCAGGTAGAGTTTAGTCATGGTTGCAAAATTCTGTTAAATATTTTAAAAGGCCGTTCAACCTGACGCAGAGAAATGAACTTGTGGAGGGTTCATAAGAACAACTCGTCATGATGATGCTTTTCTATGAAACGTTCAAACCTTCCACCAATTTCCGTAAATGTGGCTGTGCTTGGAACACTAAGAAAGCCCAGTCAGCTTCACCAGGGGACAGTTAATGCAGCAAACCCGCCCCATGATAGGGATGACAGTAACGGTTATAATTCTTTTATAAGAGAAGCTTTCAAAGCGATGGAAGCAAGCGCCTGTTGTATTATATAAATAAATTTTCTGGGCTAAGCCTCATAATTACACTAACAGGATCTTATACTTTCTGAGGTCACCAGGTACAAGCAGGAAGGGTAAGATCTTTCCAGTTGGCTGCAGAAAGAATAACGCCAAGGCGCACTACTAAAAAACTAAACAAAAATCACTGTGGAGAGAAGCATAGAGACTGTGAAAAATGGCTAACGCACCAAGTTAACGCTCAGAGGGAGCCCCACATGGTAGTTTTCCTTTCAGGTAGATAAAAAGGTTGATCAACTAATGTCAGGATAGTGTTAATAACGCTCCTATTCCTGGAGAGGTGGTGGAAAAATGCCACTGCACAACCTGGGAACAACCTTCTAGCAATGGACGAAACAGGGCACTGCAGAGAATGATGGTACTCACAGGATCCAGGGCAAGAGTAGAAAAACTACATTATCCGAGACCTGGAGGTTAGTAAAGAGTACAAAACGATATTCATAATTAAAAATGAACAGGGGGTTTATTATAGCCAAGTTAACTAACAAATAAGGTTGGTCTCAAAAGACTTTTAGTAAACAACTGGGGAGAATCCTCATTAATAAGGCAGGGCACTGAACCCAATCTAACCAATAAAGACAACATTTCGTCTCTCATCATACTGTAGCTTAAAAAGGCTTGCACTTGAGTGATTTTTTAGTTGTATTTTCCAAGATTTAATAATACTATAAAATGAACAGGTCTTAAAGCATTATTCTCCAAGCCAAAAAATAAAGTTTCATCTTGATTTTCATTATAGCTGGTGCATCTTATCACCACAGATGTAATGCTCATTTGACTATCACGTGCACCCCCAGAACCAACTTGTTCATATCTTGCCTTTACTCAGCGTTGGTCCAGGTCGTGTTCCAGGTCAAGCAGGCCGGCCAAAATTTCCTCTTGGCCTCATCACGCCAGCCTTATCTTTACAATATGCCCCTCAATGATGTCATATAACCATTAAACTATGCACTAAAAGCGGTTTTGTTGCACTAGAGGGTTAATGTTATCTCAGTGAGCAACTCCTCTCTTGCTACCTGATGTAGTTATTTTTGCTGGTTGAAGTCATTATTCCCCCCATTATTAATATAAAAACACTTTTTGATTCTTGGTACAAACTTAATATTCCAGACTCCTTAACAGGACTCAATAGATTTCTTAATAACCTCAACCTTAGCATTACTTTCAACCAAGGTATCCTCTTTGCGAGTGTCCCTTTTGAGCAGATGATAGACTTGTATTTTATCTTCTTCTAAGACTAATCTCCCACTGGATATTGGAGATCTCTTCCCTTTACCCAAAAATAAGTAAAATAAGGATTAAATGAGCTTTAGTGGATAAAGTCTTAACTAAAATAAAACAAAGTACTCTTATACTTCTGGTAAAATTAAAGATAATTAATTTAAATTAAGCTAAATGGGTATTATTGATAATGTACTTCTTTAGGAACTTCTAGTCAGGCGCTTCTAAATCTCAATTTTAGTCGCAGCCTCTATTTGCTTAAGCTCATAATATAGGAGCTCCATCTCATGATGGACATCCCTTAATCAGGGTGTTGGGCTTCTTCTTGTGTAATCCCAACTTTGGTCAGAGGTGGAAACACAAGATTGCTTTTGATATATTTCCCTTTTGGACTTTAAGCTTCAGGGTTCATTTTGATGGCATCAGTCCTTTGAATCTAGATTAAGGGTCTTTAATTTCATTAAATATTAGTTGTTTGAATGATTAAGCATTATATTTGACAAATTGGCTAAGGAAACTAGTATCATATGGGACAAAGGTAATTCTCCTGTTGTCAGAGGCATTGATTGGAAGTATTCCATCATCAGGGTTTGAAATTATTTCGTTTATTAAAGGTATAGGAGGCTTGAATTTTCTCATTTAAGGTGCTGCTAGGTATTGAAAACTTTCTCATCATTGTCTGTAAAATTTCCCTACTAATATCATCTTGACCAAATTTAATATTTTTTGGGTAATTACGGTCATTTCAAGGAAGCTTGATTATTTTAAGCGCTTAATTGTTATTAGAATAAAGTCTTCTGGTGTTCTTTGTTCTTTCCTATGTTTGTGGAATGACTTTCTATATATTTGTGGTCACATCTTTGACACTAGTCCTCTTAGGATGAGACTAAAGGGAAGTATCTGACGTGCTGGCATTTAATTTATTAATGACTTAGTTTGTATCATCATCTATCATGTATTAATTACATCCTTTTTGTAAAGGTCCAGGATCCAGCTATCATTCTGGATAGAACCTTGCACTCTTTTAAACAAAGAGGGGCATTAACCCAAAGGTTCCGCTACTTTGCCAATATCTATTATTTAGTGCATACCCTATGTCAAGACTTGGGTTTGGTCAACCAATTATGATTTCCCACAGCAATATTACCTCAACTCCCCTATAGACCTCACAGCTACCCTTGACCACCTTGCTCACTTCCTGTATCCCTCGGAAGATTGATTCCCAATGATCCCTTCACATATTCCATTAGCATCTACCAAATCAAAATTCCAACCATATATAACTTAATATCATATGATCCTGACTTTTAGAAGATTGATCCCTATTATTCCATCAACAGAACGTCTAGTTCCTCAAATCAGTTGCATTCCCAGCAGTAAAAGATTTTGAAAATTATTAAGTCAAATCTACCATGAGTTTTACCACTAACCAACACCCTAAAAATATACCCAAGGTTTGACAAATGACCATAAAATTCTCAAAGCAATGTAGACAGTCCATTAGCGGACCATAAATGGAAAACTCTAGAAGATATGGGAGCTTCAGAGAAGGCTGACACTAGGTGCCCAGCGTATATAGAAAGGTCATACATTGCAAAAAAAACATAAGCAACAATGCAAATTCTAGGTTAAATTTTTATTAGAGGAATGCTGGTATTCATTCATTACAGATCTTTAGTGGTGAAGTACCTATGAGATTATAGAGAAATTAGAGAATATACATTAATAAAGAATTACTTTAAACCAAAATTTATGTTTCTTTTGAGGTATACTATCTTCTTAGATATGCTTGATTGAGTGAATATATGCCTGTGACAATTTTGCACAGTTTTAATCTAAATTGAAACATTATGGTGCTCATTTCAGGGAGCACTTTCAAAAAGACTCTACAATAAAACAGGAACCAGCCAATTTAAGTTAAGATATCTGCTCTTTGCTATCAGCTTTTGGATCCAGTATCTCATTATACCCATGGACTTAGAGGAGTCTAACTGATACCACTTCCACCTTAGCAGTATGATAATAAGGGGAATGATGCTCCCACTATGGAGTTTGTCATAGATCCAGCTGCTGTAGACCCTGGAAAATCTTGCCTAGGGAAGAAGAAACATTAGAAATTCAGAAAAATATACTGAAAGGTCATAATTCCCCTAGTTACTTAATACATAGGATTCTAAACTATGTTTACTATCCATCACAATATGTAAAAATGTATCAAAACAACAAGAATGATATAACAAACAGATTTAAAACCCACTTCCTGTGAACAATTTATAGACATCAGATAGGTATGCCAAGGCTTAATTAAAACATTTTTAAAATCACCTGCTGACTAACAAACTAAAAACACAAGATTGATATTCCATGGTTAAATAATAAAAAAAGAAAAACTACATTAGATCTGAAGGGATCAGATTGACTCATAAAACTTTTTAGGGAGCCAGGAGCCCAAACTTTATAATTATGACCCTATCAAAATGAATCCAAAGATTGAAACATGGTCTGTTCTATCAAAGAAGGCACCCAAGCAAATTTTTTGAGGCTACCAGGGAAAATCTTTAGATGTTCTAAGTGAATCAGAAATATTAAGAATCACATTTCTGTTCACAAGACAGCTATATACAGGTGATTACCTGGAGGTAGGTAAATCTATTAAACAAAAACTTTTTACAAGCCATAATTATTAACCTATTTTACTTATTATCAAAGTTCTTAAATTCCAAATTGAGATATAAAACCCCAACTTTTTACTTTTAAATAAGGAGATTTTTACATACATCTTGTTTTTACCTGTTGTTCTTAATACTTTTAAGGATGGAAAAGTAGGGGTAACTCAATGGAAAAGTTAATCAAGTGAGCACCTTGTCATATATAAGAGCTGCCTATCTATGCTGAGTTTTTATATCGTGCTGGCATCCAAGAGTACTCAAAATAAAGAGTTTTTCATCAGATCTACTAAAGAGCAAGTGTCTGGCTGTTATTAAGCAATTGGTACTGATAAAACCTATTACATTAGCTGGTGCTCAATACAGGTGGCACCAAGAGAGATCTTGTGGAAGACACACTGAACTAATGAATGGTAACTCCACTGAGTTTATGAAAGCGTAAATGGGCATAGGAGTTCGCACTGAAAGGAGAGATTGTCTATCTTTAACAGAGCATGAGCTTATAGAGGCCAGAATGGAGGCCTTGGAGAAAGAAGCAGTAAAGCTACAAGCATACCTTGACCGAGTTTTGACTTTGCAAGGCGTGCCTAAGCTGCTGCTAATCCTATGATTAAACCAAACACACTGACAGATCAATTTAGCTTCCATAAAGATATTTAAAGCCTAATTCTTAACATTTGGAGCAAGAGAAAAACCTGAGCGTTGAGGCAATAAATTGCCAAAAAGAGAATTAGATCAACATGAAAATGTCCTATATGCCATAGACAAGGACATCAGTGACCTGAAAGCTCAACAGCATTGTGCCCCGCCAGTTTCTGTTAGCTGCACAAGAGTTAACTCAAGGGTTGAAAGCTCTATACTTACAACAACAATGGTGTGGGATGAAGCTCCAGTTGAGGATCCAAATTTTAAACCATACTTTAAGTCTATAAACACTCCAAGAGAGGGGACCATCGCTGGCTTCCTATTTATGTATTAGAAAAGCGTGGACGGGGCCAATGATAGACAGAAAGCCCACGACATACAAGGGTTTATGATTCATGAAGTCAAAGAAGTACTGAGTGCAACATTAAAACCTGAATTTACCTGAGCTGGAATCAAGGTTATCCTACTGTCTGAATTTGGCAGCTCTCATGATGTACAGAACATGAAGCAGGGCTTTATAATGATGTAGATAGCAGAACTGAATCTGTCACCACTATTCTGCACGCTATTATCTAAAGGCCCAGCAGCTATGGACTACTAAAAGTATGTTTCTGCTAGTCTCAAAGTCTGTTCTACTGAGCTCACTAGAACTTCATCCAAAATTAAAGATAATCACAATTCTTAATCTGGATTCAGCGTGTACCTTGAAGAATATTAAGGAGGCACTTCTTGACGTGCAAGGAATCTACAAGTGTAAAGTTTATAATACCAGAAATTCAGTAAGGCTTATTCTCAGCAAAGCCATCTATGTTTCTCAAAATAGGTAGGAGAAACCAAAGGGAAAGCCTGGGCGTTCATCCAACACCACTAGCTCCATGAGCTTCATTGTTAAAAGCGCAAAGAAGTTGGACTTTTCTAAAGAACATCAACAACCAGCAAAGCTATAATGAACTACAAAAAGAGGAAGAGGATACAGCTCCAGCAGTCAAATGTGGTAACCTTTATGCTGAGGGTGAAAAGGATAAAGAGTATTCCAAGTACAACACTGGCTATTATGTATTGGGAGCATCTGAGGGCATGGCAGTGTCTGGAAAATTAAGAGCTCATGAAGGGATGGACAAGGCTAACTCTATTTATCTTGCTCAAATGTCGAAAACTACCAGAGTTTTCAGAAGTATTAATGATGGAGAGAACTTTTTCAGGAGACTTTTACTAATATTGTTCATCTGCATCCTGGGCAGTTGTGAGGGCTACCCGAAAATGACCTGCAGAGGATATGCAAGCGTTGAAAAGACTGCTACTGAGGTCTTGACTACTGAGAGTACTTTTGGTAAGAGTGTGACCAAGGTGGAGTAGTCATCCTGCGAGTGTGAGTGCTAGCCATTTTAGATACTGGAGCCCCAGTCAACATCGCTTCATCAAAAAATATGAAGAAGCTCAAGTTCTTTCTAAAATTGCCTATAATGTAAAGTACTGTTCAGCTGGCCCAGATATAACCCATACCTTAAAAGATCTAATCCAGTTTTAACTTACAATTTGGGTGGATGGTGCTGACTGCCCATGTAGGGCTTCCATTTTTAAGTTTGATGGTGCTGTGCCCAAGGAGCCCGATATTTAATATTTTAAGTTTACTAATTTGCATAGCAATTATACTATTATATAAAAGGGTGACAAGTCACCGCATATGTCCCATCAGCTAAAGAATCCATACTATGGTAAGTATGGCGAAATGGACTTATTGAAGTCATGTGACAAAAAGAGATATTGAATATGACGTTACTTTATTATAGTATAAATTAGGGTTTTTATATGTCGCATTTAAAAATACAAGCTTAAAAAGATAAGGATTAATACAATTAATGGGGGTGAAATCTAGAAGGGAGGCTCTTGGTTAGGCGATGCATTCAGGATGGTATAATGCCTTAGTGTCATATTTTGATATGTCATCATTTTAAGTTAAATGTCCAAATTTAAATGAGACTTAAAATCACTTAGGTTGATAGCTTGGCAGATTCTGGCTCTTACTCTATTGGGGTTCCATCTTAATTAGCTGCCTCAAGTGTCCCCCTGGTTATTTTCGCCTAACCTTCTGATTATCCTTCGTTTTTGATTAGGCAGGATTTCATCTCAGGGTATCTTAGTCTCAATTTGGTCTGATGAAATTTTTCTAAGATTGATTTGAGCCATACCACTAGCAATTTTTCTGGGGTTATTAAGGTAAATCCCTTTACTCCCTTCTCAGTTCTAAGCGTTTATTGAGCTGTGGGAGTTGAGATGTTGATAATATTACCATCATGTCTGATATAAGGATATCTGACAGCCCCCACTGTAGTATTAAAGAATGATCACTATGACTTCTTGATGGGTACTCGTTTTCTATTGGAGTTTATAGGGATCATCAAATTTGTGCAGTGTACTGTCAATCTGTTAAACTACCAAATACCTTTGTCTTAAAAAATGATATTCCTAAGCCCCAAAACAACTCACATAAATAGTTGAGACAGAGAACTCCATCTACCTGATTGCCTATGTTCTAGAGGCATTGAGATCCAAGGTGTTTCAAATTTCAGGTGAATCTCAAGAAGAATTATCCTTGAGTGAATATTAAGATGTTGTTATCCTGACTGGTGAATAGGAGATCAAGACTTTTGCCATCAGTATTGATATCCCTCCAAAGGCAATTCCTGAAATCTAAAGCCCAGAATGCCTACGCACTCAAGAGCCTAGAGCACTGACTAGATTCTATGATATAAGCTACAATGAAGAACTCAATGTGATACTAAGTAAAATTACTAAGAAGCTCTAATTGAAGAAAAACAAGTGGTACCTCTAGAAAGACTCAGTATTTAGATGCCATTCTGATGGTACACATGTTTGGAGGATCTGAAGTGTTTGGACTTGTAGCTGCAACTAAGAAAGAAAGGAAAGAGTTTAAAAAAATACTAGAAGAGATCCAAGGTATCTTCAGCAAAAATCCCAACGACTATGGATTGTGGTCATAAAGAAGTACATGCCATGAATACTGGAGAAAATGCCCATATAATTCAATCACCTTCGTCAATACAAAGCTGAGGTGGAGGTAATTTCAGCTGAGCTGAAGGAGTTACTGGATGCTGGCCTTTTGAGATATTAAGAGCTCATGGGCATTCCCCTTCTGTTAGTACGCAAGAAAGATGTTTTTACTAATTTGTCATGTATTTACGCAATTTAAATGGAGTGACCAAGAGGGGATCCAACCCAAATTCATGCATAGAAGACGCCCTGAAAAGACTAGGGGGATCTAAATATTTTTCTGCCATGACTTTGCTTCAAATCACTGTCATATTAAGCTATCATCAATAGTCGCTAAAAAATGTGCTTTAATCTGCAACCAAGGTATTTTTGAACCCACAAGTGTGCCGCAGGGGCTCTGCAATGCCCCTGCCACCTTCAAAAGTACCACGGACAAGATCTATATGACCTGAATCATATATGCGTTTTGATCTCCATGGATGATATTACTGTCTTCAACTAAACATCTCAAGAGCACCTCCTGCACCTCCGAGAAGTTTTTAATTGCCTTTGTAAATCTAACTTGAAACTAAAACCAAGCAAATGCTTTTTTATGGAGAAGAAATTTGATTTCCTGGGACACCATATCAGCGAGAAGGGGATTTAATCTCAAACTGACAAAATAGAAGCTATCTCTAAGATGGAGCCGCCCAAGCTTATGAAGGACATCAGGTCTTCTTGGGTGTGGCTGGTTACTACTGTTAGTTTGCATTCCACTTTTTGGATATTGCCCAGCCGCTTACCTATTTTCTGCTAAAGGATGTGAGATTCTTTTGTAATGTTGAACATGAGTGGTCATTTAGATCCTTAAGAAGGCTAATAGAAGCATCTATTTTAGCCTAGCCTGACTTGACTAAGACTTTCTAATTATTCAATGATTAAAGTGTTGTTGGGATTGGAGCAATCCTGGCGCGTTGGATGATGATGGGATAGAACTTCCTATTGAGTATTATTCTAGAACTTTCTTTGGTAATAAAGAAACTGCACTGTGTCATATAGTGTGTGCCTAGAAGTCATCTGGGCAATGAACCACTTTAGGACATACCTTTTGTGGAGTTCACTTTAAAGTTATCACTGATCATGCATTTCTAAGAAGGCTCAGTAATATGAAGGACCCAGATGGACGCTTGGCACGTTGGGCTGTTCACCTACAAAAATATGAGTTTGAGATCATACATTGATCTGACAAGCACTTTTTCTTAGATTGGTTGTCCAGACTACCTGTCTTTTACTTGGAGGCCTATGAGTTGAGTGCCTTTGTGACCTCATTGGAAAATTTGAGGAGACTTAAGCTGTTGAGACTGAAAAGTTCTTCACATATTAATTCAATGCTCCAAGGATACCCACATAGTACATGGTTAACTACAGAAACTGGTCCAAGGAAGATGGTTGTCTTACATGAGACCAAGTGACCAAGTCCAATGATCATTGTATCTTACAAACAAATTGGACATAGAAGATTTCTGAGACATATGATCACTTGAAAGGAAGAGTATAATGGAAATCCATGTGTGATGATATCAGTCAAACCCTGGAACCGTAAATTCCCTGTGCAAGCTTCAGATCTTTAAAAAAGAAGTTTGCCTTTGCACCTGTACCACCAACTGCTCCTTTTATAAGCGACCATTGATGTCATGTGGCCTCTACCTAAGACCTCCAGTGGTAACCAGTTCATAATCATTTCGATAGACCACTTTTCTATGTGGGTTGAAGCCGCTGCTGCCAGAGCCTACACCTCCATTGCTTTTGTAAAGTTCCTCTAAAACCAGGTTATCACCAGACATTAGTGCCATGATGTGTTCTTGTCAGACAATGAACGAAACTTTTTTTCAGATGTTCTTGGAAAGATGATGGACTAAAAGGATTCAGACAATAATTAACTACCCCCTACACACCCTCAATCTATGGAAGCGTTGAAATAGTCAATGACACTCCAGCAAGGATATTGGAGAAGCTTGCACTTGACCCCGCTTTAGATGGGACACATTCCTGCACTCAACATCGTTTGTCTACCACTTGAACTATTATTGTACCATCAAGATGTCTTCATTTAAAGCTCTGTATGGGCGGGAAGCTTCCCTATCTTCCATATTGGCTCTAACCATTGATGCTGACCGCCAGAACTTGCCTCTTGGAAGCTATCAACCGACCATTATTGATGATCTAGTCCAAATCCAGACTGAGGCTAAGAGAAACATTGAATACCAAATGGTGCAGGTCAAAAATACAGTTGACGCCAAACTCATTTAACACCATTTTAACCAGGTGACTCATTTCTATTATATCATTTCAGAGGAAGTTCCCCAGATAAGCTATAGTCTATGTGGACAGGCAAGCTACAGTTCTTACACAAAAATTAAATGAGTCAATATAAGGGATGAAGCCACCTGTCAGGTTATGGGGGATCAACTCCTAACTGGCCCATTAGTAAATCAGGGCTCTAAATCCTCCAATGAGTTAGGAGTCATTTAAGGTTAAGGTAAGCTAAACTAGTAAAAGAAATTGTGAGAAACGGTAGGTTTATTTAAATAATGCCTTGAGCTAACTTTAGGACCTCAAAGCTAGAATTGGGATTAAGAAAGGGGAGGATTTGGGATATGGAGGTCTCAGAGTTGATTGCTGACAGTAAGAGACTAAATAATACAAATGGGTTGGATCATCCTTGGCTCATTCGCCTGTGAATTTCAAAAGGGCATTATGATTGGGGCTAGTGTCAGATGGCTATTCGCCATGAACCCAATTGATCGGTTGACATCCTTGACATTAGTTGCTGGTGTCAATTTTTAATTTAATTTATTATTGGGCCGATCCCCATTACTTCAAGTTGAGCTCAACTCATGTTAATGGGGATCCCAACTTAGCATTCAACTATAGGCGAGTCATGGCTCCTAGTCAAGGCTTCACATAATAGGGGAAGAATCCCAACACCTTTCAGGATACATATATCCAAGTCCATGTGACATCTTTGGTTCTTTCCTAGGTCTCATCTTGGGAGGGGCGATGTTATATCCTGCTGCAGTATACCCTGGCAATTCCTCGCCTAGTAAGAAGAAACACCAAACAGTCAAACAAACAGAATGAAAGGTCATGATTCCCCTAGAAACAATAACACAGAGGAATAATTCTGGGTTTTAGAACTCTAACATAATATGATACTAATGGTTAAAAAACTCCAAGATTCAAATAGTGAAGCAGATTAAAACCAACTAGTATGAAATATTAAATGATGTCAGATCAGTAAGCCCATGAATTAATAGTAAAACGGTTTGTGAAACAAATATGTCAAATGACCTGAAAATGTTTCACTAATATGCCAAGGGTTAAATAATAAAATAAGGCAAAAATTACATTGAATAGATTTCAAGGTATCATATTAATGAAACAATTTGGGTTATAAACCAAAACCTATATTTTTGACATTATTGGAATGAATCCATTTAATGAAACATGTTTTTGGGCTATCTAAAGAAGGAATCAAAACAAATTTCTTCAAAACAACCAGGTCCCATCTTCAGACTTTCTGAGTGATTCAAACATATTCAAAATGTCAGACCTGCTCAAAAGACAGCTAATCACAGGAGATTAACTAGTGGCAGTTAACATCTTTTTAGTACTAATGGTGCCCAACCCAAAAGGGGGAGCCACCAAGCATTTTTATTTTCAAATGAGCCAAAAAAGGGATTATTAGAAATTGAAAAATCCCAATATGGCACCATAGATAAAAGCCTAGGAAGCTATATAAGAAGGTGAGGAAGCTTTGGGGAAATTTTTGTCTGGTGCCCGCTTTATCTGGAGGACCATGGCGGACAACATCAGGGTAGTAGCATTAGTGACATGAGGCATAAAGTAGTATAATTGTGGATTTTCTTTGTTTATGAGGCCAGAGGTATCCATCACCTCAATTTATTGAGCAAGTTGATGCTCAGCAAAAGTGATGATAGCCAGCAAACATCTGAATGACTTGATGAGATGTTGGGTTTGGGAATAAATGGGATAAAAGAGAGAAGTTTTTTCTGTGTCATTGCAAGCGCAGCTCAACCCAAAAGCGAGCTCTTCAAATTTCATATTTTGCATCTTCCTCAAAATCATGGGGGAAGTTTTGGATAGGAATACCCTCCACAAGGGGTTCCATCGCCCCAGGAATTTGCTGCATAGTTGGTGTTGGCAGGGGCAGATGCCGCCTCAACTGCCATTTTATGTATATTTTAATAATTAGCAAAACTGAGTTTTGCATGTGTTGGGATTTTTGCCCATATTCCCAGACTTCTAGATTACCTGGTATCGCTAAGGGAAAATTCCCTAAGGTGAAGTGAATCAGAAATCAGTTGGCCCGAGTTTTGGAGTAACTGCATTTGGGAGATTTTGAAATATTCGCCTGGTCATATCTGTTGGGGATTGATCCGGACAAATACTTGAGATCTCATTGGGTGGAGTTGCTGACGAAATAGGGGCATCTTATAGTGATTAACTGTCAGGTTTACCAATTGGGATTGGTCAGGTTTCATCACCAACTGATTGGGAATGAATAGCAAGTTGTGAGGCGAGTGATGCCACCTGCAACTAGCAAATCAATTGGTTGGTGAGTGACCTGCCATAGTGGGTAATAAGTCCCATTACCTAAGCAGATCGCTAGCTAAATATGGTTGGTTCACTTGGATTGAGAGAAAAATGTTAAAGACACAAAATCTGACTCTTTCCATTTTAGGTCTCAAAGATGTCCAATGATGGAATCCTAGCCAGGATGGGGAAGACCATCACTGCCAAGACAAGGATGGGTGAATTATGGCAATGGCTGCCATTTCATCAAAGAGGTGTCAACTGAGTGTTAGACAGCCAAAATTCCCCACTATATATATTCCCTAGGATTCACTATAGTAAAATAGGATTATTATGAAAACAGTAATAGTTAGATTATCCATTCAGTATATAGTTAAACTATCATCAGCTTCCATTGTGCTTTTCTGTCTCAAGGACATTATTGCAGAAGGCAATAATTGGAAGACTCTCAGAGAGAAGAGTAAAGATCCAAGCAAGGATCTAGAGAAGAAGGAGCCACAATAGGGGATAGCTGCCAACTGTGTGTTGGACCAAAGAGAATGTAACCGGGGTATCTCAGCAAAGATTAGGTGGGCAAGAGCATAGGAAATGAATCCCTACAAGCACAATATCATGAGTATTTAATCAGGAAAACTGGCCGAGCGTTGAGCCAAAATATAATTAATACTCAACTTTGGATAATAGTCTCCATACTATTATTGATTAATAATTCAATCTTCTATACAACGTGATGAAGTGCATGAGGAAACCAAACCTGTGCAGTAAAAAGGTTACTAGGTTGCTTGTCAATAACAACCACCAGTAAATTTTTAAAAGTTGTGCTCACTAAAGGGGTAGTTGAGTGAAGATCTATAAGAATGTCATACAAAGATGAGCTACGCAAACTGTGGACTGAGTTAGCCACTGTAAATCAGAATGCCTTAAACTCAGTGGACCATCGGGAGTTCACAGCCTTGGAAGAACAAGTTGCCAAGGTGGAGGAAGGATAAAGAATGTAGCAAGCTTTGGGAATGAGTTACTAGGGAAAGTAACTTCGTTGAAGAAAAAAGAAGGGGACCTCATTCAAGAGGTCTTATACCTGAAAATGGAGCAAGAAGTGAATCACGTTTTTTCAAGAAATTTTGGAGCGGATATCAAGATATTAATCAAACAAGTGGCGGAACTTAAAGCTCACAGATGTGCTTGTGAGCCTTATTGGCAAACAATGCTGAAGAAAGAAGTCCTCACATGATACTTGGGAAGCCAAATACCCCAAGGAACATGCCACCTGCTTTTGCTGCCATTTTGAAGATGATGCCTGAAGTCATTCCTCAATTTAGCCAAGTAAATGAACAGAGAGAATCAGACATAAATAACTCAGATAAATTTAGGGCAACGCCAAAATTGCGAATGTTCCATCAGGATATTGCCCCACCATATTTTGACTGTTCAACATGACCATGAATGGCTACGGGGATTGACAAAAGGCATTGACGGTCATGAATTGCCTATACACCAACTGTCATAACTTGGTGTTACCTCACCTGGAGGGGGACAGCTGGTCATATGCGAAAACAAAAGGTGGCTATCATGAAAGAGTTTGGGAATCTGACCCACATGTCAAAATGCAAGCATGAATTTATGGGAATCCAGTTCCATAAAGAAGAGTCTCTATCTAGCTTCGCGGATTGGTTTTACCAGGAGTCACAGATCCTGGCCAGAGCGAAAGTATTGGACGACTTTGATGCTAGAATCGCCTTGCAAGTGGCCCTTCAGCCCTATTGAAATTTGCATTGCATGATGTCTTCCATGTTCATGACAGAAATAACTACCTCACAAATGGTAGATAACTTGAAGATTTTGGGAGCGACATTTGATGCCCTAAATAGAAGCTTCAAAATCCAATCTGGTACAAAATCTAAATCCCATGAATGGAAACAAAGGAGCTAAAGAGGTGACCAATCAAACTGTGCCGGGAAATAAGCCCAAAGAATTCAGACAGTTGAACAAGAAGGAAAAGGTCTGCTACCAATGTGGCGGGAAAGAACATTTCGCCATGCACTGTAAAAAGCCAAAGGATCAGATCAAAGTGGTCCATGACAAGGAGTCAGCAGCCACCAAGGATTTGGGAAAAGGGCCCATGGCCTAGATGGGGAACAGTCTAGAGCTGCGGAGAAATATGTTCCTCCCAACATTATAAATGAAGAAATTGATATTAGCGATCTGTTCACAGATGATGAGCAGGATCATCTGTATCAAGTGATCAATATGGATGTAAATGCTGTGACCAGAGCTGGGGTGAAGAGAATTGACCCGAGATAATCAAGGAAGTTGCCCAGCCATATGCCCAACAACTGGCGGACAAGATTCGAACTGCCAAGAATCCTGAAGAATTATCTGACATCCATTTAGATGAGGCTAATTTGTCTATCCCCCAGCGCGATAAAGGAATCATTTCCTAATTTATCAGCGCAAATTATTCACACCCTAGATTCGGCTAATAATGCCACTATTCACTCAGTAAACACTATATTACAATGCTCCAAGTGTACATATATAGACATACAAGTGAATCAAGTGAGGGTGATGGTGATTGTCAACAGTGGAGCACCTATCAATACTGTCTTGACCAAGCTGGTAAAGAGGATGAAGATCTCACTGAACTTGGAGCATAAGTTAGAATACCTGGATTCATAATCAACTCCACTGGATTGCAGCCGCAAACCCAGAAGATAGCAGCTATAGAATGTATGGCTGTACCAAGGAGTGTCTGAGACATCCAAGTGTTCCTCAGGATGTTGGATACTACAGAAGATTTATTTGGACTTAGCCCGAATAGCCAAGCCATTATTCCATTTATTAAAGGATCCAAAAAAAGGATTCATATGGAATGAAGAGGTCCAGGACTCCTTTGATGAGTTACACCGGTATTTGATAGATTCGCCAATTCTGAAATATCCAAATTTCGATTGGGAGTTTATTGTTTAAACCGATGCTTCATTGATGGCGATTAGCGCCATACTGAGCCAAGTAGACGAGCTTGAGGATGAGCATCCGGTGGTGTATGTGAGCTGGACACTCTCAGCTTCTGAGAGGAACTACACTGTGACTGAGCGGGAATGCCTTGCAGTCATTTAAACTTTAAGTAGTTTCAGGTGTACATCCATGGAACACACTTTAGGGTGGTAACTGACCACTCTTCGTTGCATTGGCTGCACAATCTGAGGGAACCTGAAGGATGACTGGCCCAATGGGCACTCAAGCTTCAGGCTTATGATTATGAGATTGTCCACCAAGCAGGGGCTTCTCACCAGAACGTGGATGGCTTATTGCGGTTACCAATGGTCCAGATGGTATACCCGCAGGTGTATGAGCTATTCCAGAGAATGGTCAAAGGAAAATTTGGGGATGAGCCCCAAGAAATCCAAGGTGCCCTTTGGAAAGTGATAGAAACACTGAGACCATGGATGGACAAGTATTCAAGATGATCAACGGAAAGAGGATGTTATTCCTGAAACTGTCAGAAAGAGCAGCTATAGTGAAACCAGCTCACAAGGTTGTTGGGCATGGAGGCCTGAGGAAAACAACTGATCATATTTGCATTACTATTACTGGGAATCTATCAACTACGATGTTGTGGATTATCTAGCTTGTTGTGTGGAGTTCCAGCTGCACAAACCACATATGAATACAACTGGATACTGACTGGTCCGCCCTGGATTTGCCTGGCACACAGTGTCCATTGATGTGATGGGACCACTGACAATGAGCACAGGGGGAGTCAAGTACATTATAGTTTATTTCGACCATCTGACAAGATGGGTTGAGATGAAGGCCCTAACAATAGTAGACGCTACCCATACTGTGAGGTTCATCCTGGATCAAGTAGTATATTGACATGGAAGTCCGCAGATCCTGCTTTGTGATAATGGGACCAACTTCACATCTCATGTGATCTTGAGATTAAATGAGATAATGGGGATCTGAGGAGCCATGTCAGTACCTTACTGGCCAGAGATGAACAGGCTGATAGAACGGGTCAATGGACCACTGGCCATGACACTGAGGAAGATAGTCGCAGGGAGAACTTCTGCATGGGGAACATACCTGAGTTTGGTGACATTTTCCTACAATATTAGTCATCATACGGTGACAGGAAAGATGCCATTTGAGTTATTATATGAAAGAAAGGCCGCATTGCCGGCAATTTTATATTTGGTGGTGGAACCTACATCAGGGATGAGTACTGAGCAATATTTGAACCAACTGACGAGTATCCTGATTGATATGCAATTGCAATCATTTATTACAACCTTGAAGAAAAGGATATGAGCAAAATTGATGGACGACAAGAACCAACTGGCCTTAGCTGAGTATCGAATAGGGGAAAGAGTTGCCTATTGTGATATGCATGGTTTCAGTTGAAGAAACAAATTATATGCATTATGATTGGGTCCATTTGAAGTGATCGCCAAGATGGTGACTCATGCTTATTCCATCAAGAATCTCTTGGATGGAAGAGTTGTGAATTGAGTCTATGCTAAGTATCAAAAGCAATGGATCAATGAAAAAATAATAAAAAAGTTCCCAAAGGACCGATGAACCATTAAGTTGGTCATGTCCCGACAATTAAGTCAAGTCTGAAAAAAGGACGTCTGAACCAATCTAGATAGTTAAGTCCAAAAAAGGACCTCTGAACCATAGAAAACTGACAGGTTTAAGTACCCAGGACCCAGTTTGGGGGGAAAATAAAAAAGATGGACCGCTGAACCAAAACAAGGTCAAGTCCCATAGGAAAAAAGAAGAATAAAGATAAAAAATTGATAAAAGATATTAGGGGAAAAAGAGTATAAATCTCACAGAGAAAAAGCCAATATAATTTTATAATTTTTATTTATTTTATTAATTGTCCTCAGTACAGGGATGATTCTGCCTATGTCACCTCTTGGGGAGCAAGGATGGATCGCGGTAGGAAGGAACAGCCCATTGAAATTGATATGAGATCAGACGCTAGCAAGGGTTAGACCTACATGGAACCACGTTCTTTGAGCGGATGCAGAGCCCTGCAAGAAAGCGACTAGGGGAAAGGAAATTGAGATGTCGTATGAAGCTAATTGCAAAATCCCAGAGTGGGGAGGAAAGCAACAGTATAAGAAGAGGCAATTGATGATTAAACCCAAGTAGTCCTGATACAGTACTGGAGCCGGAAGATTAGTCCTGAGCACCTGACGACGGGCTTCATCAAGGATATCAGACATGTGGGCCAGCAATGAACAAGGGATGCTTGATGGGGGTTGCTGAATCATGCCCTCTATCAACACCATCAGCGGAAGATACCAATGGGAAGTGCTGGCAAAGAGATAGTCATGTGGGGAGCAAATGGCATCCTGCATGTGATGACTACAGGCTTCTCAGAAGCTAAAGCTGAATGAATGGTGGAACTCAGTTGAGGCTGGAAGCTTCATGAACCAACTTCGAAGAACTTGGCCAGCAAAACGAAGAGCATAAGCAGCAGTATCCTAATCCAGGATGTTATTAAGATCAAAGGGATTCAGCACTAGAGTCAAAGCCTCAGTGACTTGGACCTGGAGCTCAGCGTAGGGGAGCTCAAAGTGAATGCTGTTACTGATGGTGAGCTCAGAGACGAGAACAGCGGGTTTGTAATATTGACCAAGTCAGAAGAGGAACTCAGGAAGCAGGTCTGACCTGGCAAGAAATGAGTGATTAAGAGCAACAGGCATAATCTCCAGAGCATCTACGACAATGTTTGGAGCATCAGCAAAAGGAGCCAAATCCAGGAGGGTTTTGAAATCCAACTCTGGAATTTATTGCAGAGGAAGAATCAGCCAAGAGCTGTTCAAAACAATAGCTAGCCTGGTTTTGGAGGGATTATTTACCGTTTCTGGTAATTTTCTGGAAGGACTAGCCGCTGGCATCAGACTAGGCGTATGAGCCCTGGAAAGACAATAGAAGAGGTTTTGCCAAGCATCCCAACTCATCTGCTGGAAGATACGGAAGTCTTGATCAGACAAACTATTCAGAAGCTGCTGGTATCACAACTCAGAATTTGACATATGAGCTGGATGAGAGGGGGGATGTCAGACTATATGGAAGTTGACATTATGCATTCTACAATCCATTAGGCTCCAATTTTGGAGAAATTAATATAAAATTAATGGTATAAGATCTCCAAGAGAAGAATTAGCAATGACTTAAGCCAAGAGATTATGAGAGAAATAACAAGGGCGAATAGAAATAAGTAAAATTATTTGAGCTGTGAAATGAACATTGACAGCAAGAGTCTCCTGTCGATGATAAGGAGAAAATTAGGAAATCAAGGATGCCAGACCAAGGTCCAGAATATGACAGTGGGTCATATACCCTTATGGGGGAAAACCGGATCCAGGGACTAATATTGTCATGAGTAAATTGATAAGCCTGGCATGACAGTAGATCGTGGGGACCGCGCTCTGAGAAGGTGGTAGCGAGGAGGAAGAGGAAGAATGACATATGCCGAAGGTCATCCCAAGCAGCGTTGAGTATTGATGAGTGTACTCCGCTTGAACTAATGAAGTATTTGACCAGGTGTCTGAAGTGGTGTTCTCATGCCCCAGCTCTTTTCTCGCTGGAAATCTAGGCAGGAGGGAGGATGTGTTGTTTTTGACCATATTCCCAGCCTGCTAGATTACCTGGTATGGCTAGGGGAAATTTCCCTAAGGTGAAGTGAATCAGAAATCGGTTGGCCCAAGTTTTAGATGAACTATGTTTGGGGGATTTTGGGATATTACCTGGTCATATCCATCAGGGATCGATCTGGACGAATACTTAAGAGCTCATCAGGCGGAGTTGCTGACAAAATAGGGGCATCTGATAGTGATTAACTATCAGGTGTACCAATTGGGATTGGTCAGGTTTCATCACTGACTGAGTGGAATTGAATAGCAAGTTGTGAGGTGAGTGATGCCGCCTGCAACTAGAAATCAATTGGTTGGTGAGTGAACTGTCATAATGGGTAATAAGTCCCATTACCTAAGCAGATCGCTAGCTAAATATGGTTGGTTCACTTGGATTGAGAGGAAAATGTTAGGGACACAGAATCTGACTCTTTCCGTTTTAGGTCTCAAGGATGTCCAATGATGGAATCCTAGCCAGGATGGGGAAGACCATCACTGCCAAGACAAGGATGGGTGATTTATGGCAATGACGACATTTTATCAAAGACGTGTCAACTGAGTGTTAGACAGCCAATATCCCCACTATATATATTCCCTAGGATTCACTATAGTAAAAAAGGGTATTTTACAAAAACAGTAATAGTTATATTATCCATTCAGTACATAGTTAAGATATCATCAGCTTCCATTATGCTGTTCTGTCTCAAGGATATTATTGCAGAGGGCAATAATTGGAAGATTCTCAGTGAGAAGACTAAAAATCTGAGCGAGGATCTAGAGAAGAAGAAGCCACAATAGGGGCTAGCTACCAACTGTGTGTTGGACCAAAGAGACTGTCACTGGGGTATATCAGCGAATATCAGGTCAAGAGCATAGGGAACAAATCCCTACAAGTATGACATCATGAGTATTTAATTGGAAATACTGGCTGAGCGTTGGGCTGAATATATAATTCATACTCAACTTTGTATATAAGTCTCCATACTATTATTGATTAATAATTCATTCTACTATACAACGTGATGAAGTGCACGAGGAAACTGAACCTGTGCATTAAAAAGGTTACTAGGTTGCTTGCCAATAACAGCCACCAATAAATTTTTACAGCATGGAACTGGCAATAGCGTGAATTGGGAGTTTTGATAAAAAACTCCTCCAAAGCAAAATCTAGATTGACATTGAATGGCTGGTCATTATCATCAATCCAGTTGAGACATTTAAATGGATTAAGCTCAGGAAACATTGGGAAAGCCACCAGAATTGGAGCAGTGACAGAAGCTGATTGTTTGGACTGTCAACCATGCAGATCAGTCAAAACTGTCTCATCTACCAACTTAGGATTCTGTAATCCAGTTGAATTGTTCAAATTTTTTTAAAAAAATTAAATTTTGATTGGCTGCCGCCTTGGAAGTGGAGCCATAATTTGCTGAGGTTGGAGGTGCAGTGGAAGTGGGGAGGCAGAAACTGTAGGGCACTTGCACTTTGAGTGATCAAGCTCAAAGTGCAAGAGGCAAATGGCGTGGCCATTCTTGATGCACGCCCAGAATGGGTGATCAGGGGCGGATCTGATCACCATGCAGGAGGGAATTGCAAGGTGGGTGTTATGATGGAATGAGCAGATCGTCACAAAGGTACAAGGCCCTGCCAAACAATCTGTTACATTTAAAACAAGTTGCAACATGGGGTCTGTGTTGTAAACAGCTAAACCCTCCATGAGCTCATTGCAGAGGCGTTTGGGGGAAAGATGGGAGGGCAACCCAGCGAACTGTACCACCAAACTGGCCTTATCTGGGAGCTGGGTGCAAATGATGGGAAGGGGATATTTAAAAAAATTAATAGCAGCTTAGATGCTGCCATTGCATCAGCCTTAGAATGGAAGCCAAGGTCAAAATACCCCTTTAAGGGGCGGAAATCAATGAAGCCAGTGGATTTAATCAACGCTTTGGCCATCTCAATGATGGCCGCACTTGCATATGGGAAGAGGTTACTATATTTGACCTAGAGGCTGAAATGAGAATTGCTCCATGGGAGCACCAAAGGGCTTTGGAGCACCGCCTGGGAACTTGCAAGGTAAAGGCCAAGTCCTGAGGGGGACATAATGCCTGGTAGCATTAGGACTAGCAGAGCCAGCCCAGGTGCACTTTGGCAGCGGCTGAAATATGCCAGATGGCGGCGCACCAACACCCCAAGCTGTGGCAGCAGGCATTAGGAGCATCAAGATTGTAAGTTATGGCTTGATTGCGCAGAAATTTTTTGTATTTTTTCAATATTCAAATAGGCTTTTATTTTGGTGTTGAAGCAAAAGAGTGGCAGTTAACATTTATATAACACAAACTTGTTTTATGAGCTACTTTATTTTTATCTATTTCATTTATTATCAAAGTCATAATATTCTCAAGTTGAGGTAAAACCCCAACTTACTTATTTTAAATAAAGGAGATTTATACATACATCTTGTTTTTACTTGTTGTGCTTATTTTTTTAAGGATTGAAAGTAGGTTTAACTCAAGGTAAGAGGTAATCATGGAAGCAACTTGTCAACAAAAGAGCTGTGCCTTTAACTGCCAAGTTTAAGAGATGTATGCTGTAATCCAAGAGTACTAAAGATAATGGGTCTTCCATCAGGTTTGTTAAATAGCAAGTTCCTGTCTATTACCAAGTAATTGGCGCTAATAAGGCCAAATATGATAGAGATCATCCCCATAGGGTTGCTAGACTTTCAATTGCTAGGCTGGATATCTAATGTACTCTCAAACATATCAAGGAGGTCTTTGAATATCTCTACTATGGATACTATCTGTTAAAAAGTGGCTAATGTACAGGTTCATGAGGGTTTTAACACTTACAAATAAAGCCTCCTGTTTGTCAACAAAAAGCGCTATCTGAGCTGGTAATGGGGTCAAGTAAATGTGTACTTTGTTTATTTAGTAAATATGCATCTGTTAACTATAGTAAACTAAAAACAATACTATTAAAAATCTAATAAACTCAAGAACACAGTAACTATATCAGTGATATTATTTTTCTATATATATAGACGACTCATGCAAAATTAATCCCCGCCTATCATAAATCATTAGCATCAATTGCATTTATTCATAAGAATGTAGATAACGTATGGAAATCAAATGGCTACTTATCAATATCCTCAGCATAAGTTGCTGAAGAAAACCCTCACTACTATTCATCAACCTAGAGCATTCAACATGGTATTGGTTAAAACTTCCATAAGCTCAATTCTTAAAGTTGTGGCAGTTGGGCTCACAAGCCTGATAAACTAAAAACTATTAAAAATTGTCCCCAATAACTTGCGGAAGTCTTGATGATTTAGCATAAAAATTCCTATAAATTAACATATTTGATAATTTGGAGCTTCCTTCTTGGGAGCCTACAGATCATCAAATTATATCTAATTGTTTGAAGACTAAGTTGGAGCTTCCTCTTTGGAAGCCTAAAAGTTATCAACAATTATTTAATAAAATTGGTATTCATCCCTAATTAATTAAAGCAATAGTATTGAAACATGTTAGAAAAAGAATAATACTGGTTAAAATCCCAACACACCATGGCTTAACCGGATTATCTTCTTAAAACATCCTTATTGACATGAGCACCTCTGCAGACAACAAGTCAGGAGTCACAGTACTCTATCAACTATAGACAGAGAGGACCACGAGATGCCCTGAGATATTGGAAAGGAAGACTAAATTTGGTGGCTCTTGTCACAAAGAAAATCAAAATAATTAAATAGCTGGCGATCTTTTTAACAATTAAAATTGACAACTGAGCCTTAAAGAAAAGAGTCATCAATAATTGCTGACAACACCAATTGTATAAACCAAATTAAAAACTGACAATTTTTTATTATTGCAATAAATATGAAATAAATAATAATAACCTAAATTAATGAAAAATAATTGTGTCTTGTCCCCATTTAATTAGTTATCTGCACGCACTTAAAACTTAGCATTCACCCTACAATCAATATGACCATCAGTGAGGCTCTTTATTATATAGACATTCAATGCCAACTTGACAATGACCTCAGAGGGTTTTCCCAGAGCTCATCTATCTTATTTTGCCTCTGAATCCATGGATGTTGCAATAACTAACCCTATCACCAATTTTGAAAGTTGGAAGAGCTGTCCACTTCACATCTTAATATTCTTTAGCCTTTATCTTCAGCTTAAGAGTATTGGCATAGTTGGAGGATTGTAACCCTATATAAACTTTCATAAAGCTCTTCAAGTATTGTAGGTACGTCATTTCCAGACTCAGTTCAAAAGAGAAAGAAAATGGAGGAACACAAGCCCAATGGCCATACAGCAACCAAAACAGACTCGTTGATTATTGATAGCCTAAATTATAGCAAAGATTGCTGCCAATAAATACGTTATTCAGCTGAAAGATTTTCCAGAAATAAGCTTCTTCAGTGTAGTAGCCAGAGTACCATTTACCTTTTTGACATTTTGTTGGTTTCTGAATGGTAAGAAGTTGTAGTATTCCTAAATTACCATTACTTTTTTAGCTTTGAAATGATGTGTTTGGTAAAATTGCTTCTTTATCTGTTGGATTAATCTGAGGGCTGACATCTTGATAGATTAAATGCTTCATTCTAAACTTAGAAGTTCTTACAGAATCTGATTTGGCTATAATGCACAATTACTCAAAGATTAAATGGTCAATAACCATAATAATGTATCATTTAATCTCAGTACCAGGGTCAAAGGCCCTACCATGTTGATGGATATAGTATGCCATGCAATCCCAAGATTCACTAGCTAAAAGGTGGTGGCTCTTTAAAGGTCTTGTGTGCCTGACATATTTCACAGCAAGCAAGATTTTCCATGACATCAAAATCAAGAAAATTTCAGTAGTACTTCCATTGAACCTCCTTTAGGACCTTTTGTAGGCCATCATGTACGGTTTTTCTATGAACTGCATTAATGGTTGTGGTACATTTGGAAGTCTTTAGAACAATAGGATTTCCCCTATCAGTTTTTTACAATTTACCCATAATCACCTTTTTGTCTTCATTGCCTTGTTCAATGCTTGCTGAATCTCTGTTGATTGCCCTGAATATCTATGATAAGCATCTTATCATATAAATTGTCTGCTTTGCTTTGCAAAAATATGATGGTTGGTAGCCATGTCAATCCCTTAGCATTTTGATGCATGATACCTGCTTGGTCACAGTCTTAAAGTCATGTGCTTGCAAACTTAGAGCTAAATGGATTAACCTCCCTTCAGGCTATATTAAGTTAAGCGGCGATCTCAGCAATTAATGATCAGTCATCACCATAAAATGGACTCTGTGGAAGTACACATGAAACTGTTTGGAGGCGTATAGCAACACGAGGCATTCCTGCTTAGTCATGGTATGCTGCGCTCTTGCTTGCTCATAGTACAGCTTGCATATGCTACAGTGTGTTCATCGCTGACCATGTCTGCCTGACTTAACATGGCATCAACTACTGTTAAGAATATCAGTTTAAATAATGAATGTCTGATCAAATTAGATAATGCAAATGTGGATTCTTACTAAATAAATTTAAGAGCATTAAAGGAGTTATGAGCTTACTTATTCCATTCAAAGCTGTTTTTGGGTCCTTTAAAAGTTGAAAAGTGGCTTGGTGATAGAAGCCAAGTTTTTTAATCAGCAAAAGTATCTGACCATCCCTTATAATACTTGCACATCTTGAACACCCTTTGGTCGCAACATAGCCCATATCACTTCCACTTTGAGTTTTAAGGGTGTAGTCCATCTGCGCCTAAAATAAAAACCTAGTATTAAGTCTTCTTGCTTAAAGAAGTGACATATTAAGGAAATATTTTCAAATTTGCTGCCAATAATTTTTTGAATCTTCTTATAACTGTTCAAAGTGTCAGTAAATGTGATACTAGTACATTGATATAATCTAGGTAGAAAATAATGAACAACAACTTAAGATCATCTAACATAGTATCAATCACTTCTTGGAACATCACTGGAACATTGCAAAGCCCTTGATGCATCTACATTGGCTGATATAGTACATTGCCAGTAATTATTGCATATTTATCTTGAGCCTCCATAGGTAGGTCAATTTGCTAGTACCAGATATATGATCCATTGCTAAAAAAATTAGCCCATCCTAGGTGATCAAAAACATCATCTCTTTTTAGTAGCAGTATGTAACCTTTTTTGTTATTTTCTTCAGCTGACAATGTTCTATGAAAGATTGGTTGGATCCATCTTTCTTTTTCAAAATCAAGATTGGCATTTACCAAGGGTATGAAGATGGGACCAACACACCAAGGCTGTGTAGTTTGACATCTTTGTTGGCAACTGTGGACTCACTATCCCATGAACGTCTAATTGGCCACATATGAATTGGCAATTGATCCTAATGTTGATCCTATAAACGATACCTTTGGCGCATCTGAGGTCATAATCATCTTGTGCAAACTCCCTGGAATGATGTTCAAATAATTTAAGAGCTTGGTCCTTTGACTTTCAAAGATCCCATCAGTTTATCTCAATTGAATATGGCAAAGATTTCCTTGAATTTTGGGTCTTTGGATAATTTTATCTCGTTTAGCTGATCAAATTCATATAAGAAAATTATCCTTAATGGGAATTAAGTGAGGGTAGGCCACTACTTGATTCTTTTCTATCTGTATTGCCTATCCAATAGATTGGCGACCAGTACCTGAATTTCACCATGACCAGAGAGTAGAATCCCAGGTACAACATGAGGTTCCATCCTACTTTTCTGCCATGGTGCGTGGATTTTGTCATAAAAAAATTCTGTATATTTAAAAAACCCAGTTTATTTAATCCACTGCTCTTTGGAGTTAGCAACCATTGGCCTTCGCGCCCTTAAGGAAATGTCCCAACATTTTTCAATTCAATTAGGCGGCTCCCTAGAGTGCTTACTAGTCTGAAGATACTTTACAGGTATGATCCCATACATATACAAAACCAATATGAATAGTTTCTCTTACTCTGGGGTGGATCCCCTTTCTGGTTGAAAAACGTGGAAAAGTTTTTCCTAGAATATTTCAAGTATTCTCTAAAAAATTACACTGAACCTTATACTGTCACATGAGGTCAGTGCCAATTTTTATCTCATAATTCTTATTTGTAAAACTATTTCCAATGCATTGACAGGAGTGATCCAAACTTAAGAGACAGGGCACTATATGCTCCCCTCAAAGTAGTAGTTTTCAGCAACACCATTCCATATATCTTATTATAGTCCACATAAGATGTGAGTATTATATTCTTCACTAATTTTTGTAGAGAATATCTATTGGAGCATCACTATTGATTTTGCTTTAACCTTTACTCAATTTACCCAAATATGGCCTAAGAAAAATTGGAATAAAGTAAATATTAATTACTTGAAACATAGTGGCATCTTCATCTAAATAATGAAATCAAAAAAGCTGTTCAGTTATATATCAGGGAATCTCTCCCTAATGGTTTTCATCAGAATTGATATGTTGCAATCATTCAATAAGTAACTATTTGCCTCCATGTTTTCTAGCTTCTCTTGGGCCTGCTTCAGGTATGGCCAAGTTACTTTTTAATCATCTTGGGTTCAGTAGCCTTTGATATCAAATGTATAACTACATGTGCCTCAAAAATCATCTCAGTTGCTTTGTTTGGCGGTTAAGAAATCAGGGGAACTTGATCATAGAATTTAATAGACTGTTCCCTGTCTATTACATTTTAACTTCCCACATAAGACACTTGATCATTAATAGGTACAGCCACATTGAACTTGGCCATTTTATTGTTGCATAAGTTCAAAATATGACTGTTCTCGTCACCATTATAACAAGTGACCAGAGTTCTCACATTGGCAAATTATTAATTTCTCAATAAAATAGTCCTAGCCTCAGGGTTAACCAATGCTCAGTTTTTTGAGGAATTCTCTGCATAAAATTTTATTGCTAGTATTGGCGTTATGGTAATTTTGTCAAGGCATCAAAGATAGTCACATAGAGCTATAAAAATTATACCAGCTGAACAGATTTTGTTTCTGTATTCAAGGCAGAGGTCATGGCCTGATGCAAGGTCTTATAGCCTCAAAGTCCCAATTTCATTGTTTTTTGTGCATCAATATTGGTCAATGGTCCCGCCCCATTAAACTGAGCTTTTTGGTAGAACCGGCAGAAAGGGTTATAATGAACTCATTAATTTGGAACTGAATGTCCATGTAATATTTCTCTGGTTGGCAAAGTGTTCCAGACTGATGAACTCACTATAATGTCTCCTTGACCTCCACGTAGTTCCATTAATTGGAGGCTAATTAGGGTGGGACAAGATTCTGACTCACAATATTAAGGCAGTTGATCACAGTAACAGCCTTTTGGTAGTCTCTGCATCCTACCATAATTATCTCAAAAAGCCTAAAAAATGCAGGGACATTGTTCTTTTGAAACTATAAAAAATATTTAAAACGAGCATAAATTTTATGTTCTCAAGAGGTTGTTGCCTGTATTTACCTGTCAATTAAAAACTCTAGTTGATATTGCAAGGCGCTATACTGGATAAGCAGCCAGGTTTTCAGGCATCTTCCATTGGTTCCCATGACTTAATTTCATTAGGGCTATTATCCCTCAGATAAGACATTCTCTCTGAACAGGTTAGATCCGCCTTTGGGGTTCTCATGACAAAGTCATGTGGCTCCTTCCAGCTTGGCGAGAAAGTTGTAACTATAAACCCACTTTTTCCAGCTCTTCTTCCATCCTCTCAACTTCTGATTCTTTTGTCGCAGTCCCTCTAACTCCTTGGAAAGTTAAAGGGCTTTATTATCATTTTTATCCAAGGATTTAACTATCAGCATGACTTGATCTTGTGTATCAATAATGTCTGAACCCTGATTCTTCATAATTCCTTCCATGACATTTATTCTCCCCCTCAAAAGCTCTCCATCTTTAACTAATATGGAGTCCAACCTAAGTTTATGTCCTGATAACTAGTCTCAGACTCCATTTGTTTCATCTTGGTTCAGAGTCTTCCTACCACTGACTGGCAGTTGCAGTTTTGCAATTTTTTCTTTGACATCTTTTTGCTGCTAAATGAGATAATAGAAATCATAAAGTTCACAACGGTCTCTATTCCAACGTACTCCAAATACACTATTTTGGGAGTTCTACCCTCACCAGACTTGACTCAACTATTTCCCTCTTCACTTGACAATTCGCTGCTTGTACTCTTGAATCCTCTGTAACATACAATGTCAGCTCAGAAACCCCCTGTAGCGAGCACCACTTTTTGAAAAGCAGTGAATTCACAGGATTATGATGGTAACAACACTTACAAACAAAGCTTCAAGTTTGATAACATGAAGCGCGATTTTGGCTGGCAACATCTAGGTAAACAGGGACCTTATTTTCTAAAAAAAATAGGAAACCATTGTCTATAATCAATTTAAACAAAACTAGTTTAAATGTTAGTCAATCCAATGTCAGATACCAAAGTATAAGACATGATGGGAATAAATTCTTCTTATTTGAATCACACTAGAGAATTGACACTTACATATGAAACATGGGTAAAATAATCCCTTTGATCAAATTTCAGAAATATAGACAGTTAGCAAGGCTTAAAACAACAATAAAAATCTCCATTAGACTGACTTGAGCTCATAATACCCCAAAATGAATATCTGATTAGCTAAAGCAAGTTTTTATCAATTTTTCTGGTGATTAATTCATCAGGTGACGTTTGAGGTAGCTAATTAAGATGACCCACAAAAGGGTAATAATCAATCATATGCACAGTGATCAACATAAGTGATACCAAGTCACATCTAATTTAGTCATCAATTTACATTTACAATCTACAAAAAATTTGATACAAAAACATTTTTGAATTAAGAATGCATCACCTGACCAAGATCTCCCCCTCCAGATCTCCCCTTCTATTAAATTCATTGAACTTATTCCTTAATGAATTTTATATTATTGTATTTAATGTATAAAAATTCATATTATATACTAAAATAAAGCTACGCCATTATATCTATATCTCTTTTTGGTACTTAACTTCAATAAGTCCTTTCTTAAACTTATCATGAGATGGATACTCTAGCTGGTGGACCTAAGCATGACTTGCGCCCTCAAAATAGACGATACTTGTGAACTTTAGATTGCTTCAAGTACTTACTGTTGGGCTTCTTGGGCACGGCACCATTAAGACACAAAAAATGGAAGCCCTACAGGCTGGGACTCACTATAAGGGGTTCATCCAAAGCTTAATGATACCTGCACCTAAGTGACTACACCATAGAAGACAATCTAATTGTAGTGCAATCTGCTTAGCACAAAGAAAATGTTAAAGAAGATGACTAAATGGGAAGTCTTTCCTTGTCAGATTTTTAAAAGTATAAGAATTCCCAATGGAGGTTCAAAAAACTTGATGGATAACTTGAATTTCCAATAAATTAGTTTAAAAATTACTTCAAGGAATCTAAACCTGGAGAAAGTGACAGCCGTAAAAGGACATCATTTATAAACAGGACTCTTATGAATTTATAAGAATTCAGTCTCTCAGATACATTTGTATTAAGTGCAAATTTATCCTTCTACTTCATGAAATTTTTACAACCAGCACTTTACCATACCATGCACCTATTAGGAGTCCATAAAAATGAACTCCATCATTATATTAATTCCCAAGGGACCTTATGAATGGCCTATGAACAGTTATATATTTTATCATCCCAAAGTATATTGAACATCTTCTTATTTATAAAACAGGAATGTTACTATATCATTCAACTCCATAACCAGATGAGTACCATCGATTCTGGAAGTCATTAATTATGCGGAGAAAACTATGGAGGACTAAAAAGAAGATACTTTTAGAATCTAATTAAATGACCCAGAAATTACTTAAAGATTTTGATCAAGAGCTTAATGATAAGATGCTGAACTACATGGTGAAATAGCGGCACAAACTTTAACTAGCCGTCATAATATAAAATTAAAAATTAGGCTTCTCAAATCCCAACTGAAGAACGCCTTAAAACGGATTGATGAGCTCAAAGCCTAAAAACCCTCAGAGTCTTTAATAGTTTCTCAAATTCTTATTGCAACAGTACCCCGTGTTGAGCAGGATCTGGAATCCCGTGTGACACATGTTCTACTCATTCCATTGCAAATTGACTCAATAACTTTAAAGAGCAATATATGGATTAAATCAACTATTCAATAAGACTTTAATCAAATTTACCGTCGCCTCAACTGAGCAACGCTGGAATACTATCACAGAAGAGTTAAAGCCAAGCCCAACATGCCTCCTCAGAGCATTGAATTCTAACAGATGAATTAGAACTTGAATTGGCGCATTAAAGTATTAAGGGATAAGAATAAACACTTGCTAACTTACTGATTATCTGCTTTTCAACAAATTTATGATCTGGACTTCCATGTTAAGAAATTGGAGAATAATAAATTCATTCTCAAAAGATAAATTAATCTGTTTGATATCACACAAAGACTTACTCTAGAGGAAATGGAGAAATATCTTAACCCTCTTCAGGATAAAATACATTGACTCTCTCATAGTTTTGAACAGATTGAACCCATACTGAATTTACTGAATAAGAAGCTTTTAAGGCTTCTAAATTTTTCTTTATGCTTTTTATCACTATTGAGCGAATTTACAAATTAAAACATAACTAAACACATTTAAAGAACTGACACATAGAAAAGCCCCAATACTCTGCCCTAATGACCGCTTCTTTAAAATGGGGCAACATTGAACCCCCTAGCATCTTCTGCCCAATGGGAAAAGTCATTTAAACTGGATCAACCAGCCCCCCAACGCCTCAGGGTCAATACGTTCCCCCCAAGGATCTCGCCCTCCACCTTGCAAATTCTCAATAGGTGCCTCATAGCCCCACTGTGCTTCCTTGAAGCAAGATGTGATTCAGCCTCTGGGTCAAATATGGCAAATTGTTTCCATACAAAAACAAACAAAGAGTAGAACTAGCCCAGGCACATATGCATCCTGAGGGATTTATTAACTTCCACCCCTACAAGGCATATTTTTACCTTGACATCACTTGTGAAGCCAATGTTGCAATTGCAGCTAAAGTTTCCCTGGTGTTCTAAAGAACCCCCATCCCAACCACTCGCACCCAGTTGCCTGATGACGCCACTCTTGTGGTTCAATTCACAGTCATCCTAACCCACCTTCCCCTGATAATTTATATAATGAACTAATAGCCATATAGTCAGAACATCTGGAGCTGATCTTATTGTACAATTTGTGGTTCCCAATGAAGACAACCAACTTTCAGGCTCTTACACCTTAACAACTATATGCCCAATATCAACAAAAATCGCCATTTTAATTTCCCCTTGCACGGTTGCCCCCCCCCTGCCCCTGACCCCTTTCTGGGTCAAAGTAAGTGGAAGGCGCACCATCTGACTCATTTGTTTCAACCTGGACCATTTGAAGCGGTGCTGCCCCTCCATAGCCTGAGCCGCAGCTCACACAACCAACTTTTCCCATGATGCTCCCATTGCCAAACTTAAAATGTTTTAAATGGGGCACAATCATTCCCCCCCTCCCCTGAGGCGGCAGCTGCAACTGCCACTAATTAAGCCAATAAGGAACCTAAATGTCAAACCCACACTCCTACTCCAACCAATCAGGATCCAGTATGGACCCAATAAATTAAAAACCACATCCAGTCCACCCAAATGCCAATCAACCTATCGTCTTCAACCAAAATCCCTGTGATTACTTGGAGGAAGTTGCTTATTCATGTACTCCTATCCTAAACTCAGTTGAGGCCCCAGGCCTTGAAATGTACCTAAACGTAGAACATGCATCTCAATTCCCAACTCGGCATTATGCTCTATGCCCAATGCTAATGAGTGTCAAAGTGACCATCAAATCACCAAAGAGGCTGTTGCCTTCCCTGATTGTCACCCCCTTAAAAAGGCCGTAGAAAAATCAGTTGCAGTCTTGGCCAAGGGGCTACCCATTCCTGTCCTTCAGTCAATGCAACAAGTATATAAAAAGAATTCCTCTGATTCCACCAAGTTGCCAACAAAGCAATACAAAAAGTTGCAACAGTCACAAAATTTGGCCACAAGACCCACATTACCAACAACAGCATTGCTCTTTCACCACCCTCCCCAAAGTTTGCTTCGAGGCTGAAAACCCCTTCTAAATATATCACCACCCTCCTCATAGCAAAAATTGAGCTGCAAGCCCCACCTGCTACCTTGACCCCTATTTTGAGGATGCACCCACTCCTGTGCTCTCAGCTCTTTGCCTTACACTGTCTGACACAGAGGAGGAGGATGAGTTTCCCAATCTCCAATCACCTCCTAATATGGAAAATAGAATTTACAACCTTTGACCTAGTTGGATCATTTTAGTTTTTGATTAAGTCTTTAGAGATACGTTTGTTTCTTTTTGTTAGATTGTTTTAGTTTAGTATAAGTTTAGCTCCTCTGAGCTTGGTATTGTCCGTCCCCTGGTTGGCTTGCCTCAGTTAAATATATAGATATGAAGCTCTTGGAGTACAAGTTGTCACAAGATTGGAAGCCACTACCTGTAAACCTAACTACATAGACAAGATTACACTGGCGAAGTAAGTATCACATCTTTTCTCATGTTTATGAAACCATTATGTAAGGTGCAACTGATCACCAAAGGCTTATTTTATCTTATTTGTGCTATATGGTTCAAGATGTTATAGTCCCTCATATTGACAGCTTGAACAACTGTAGTGAAGTGAAGGTATTGCTAACTAAAAGAATACAGTTTTAAGAAAAGCTTAGTATGAATTGGCAGGCCTTCCTTGAACGATTAAAACTGTACATGATTTTCTAAGGGCAGGTCTTAGGAAATCTGCTACAATGACAGTTGTGATGACAATTTCCCAATTTGACTTAATTGGTGAATTAAGGTATCTTTGGGATAATTTTATTAAATACTAAATAATTGTGACAGAGTTTTGATTAATTTAGGATCCATAGATCCACCAGTGGACATATGTTGGTACACTAACATTTGTTCAGCCTTGTCAGCACCTAATTGATTGCTAACTCGCGTAGCTCTTGTTGGGCTACTATTTTCAAATGAGGATGTGTCCCTTTCCTCACTTAGAAATTCTAAGTATTTTTATACTTCTTCCAAAATAAAGAACATTTTTACTAATAGTGCCATTCTTAATTTATTTATTTTAGACTTAAGCTATATATGGGCCTTAGGTCATGATAAACCTAAGCTAGGAGGGAGGATCCAACATCCTGGAATGCCATTAAAAAAGTTTCACAACATTAATGGAGTCATGAAAAGGTTGCTTCTGAGATAAATCAGCCCTGTGAACCCTGATAAGTGAAAGAGGCTGGCAGCATAATTTTCGCCAAAACTCAACCTGTTAAAGGGTATATTTTGTGTATTAAGTATCACTCTGCAGACGATGTCTGAGACCCCTGAATGCAGCTGATTTTAAACTTTCCATTGTATAGCATCAAGATGGAGATTTGCATACTTACGCAACCTAGGCTGCCAGAGAATCAAGGTGACCCTTTTCTGTTGTAGGTTTGCATATTTCAAGGTGGCAAATAGAGCCTTAAGAGCCCCGTTTGTTAAATATTATTTTGTATTTTGCCAAATTCTCTTGATTCTGAAAAATCTACTTCATCAATTCCCCTAGCACTATCAGAAGAAGAGAGTAATATATCTAAGTTTATCAAGGTTAATAAGAAAGATCAGTCTCATCCCAATCAAGGGATAGAAGATTTAATCACTCAACGATTAATTAGATCAAACAAGTCCCAAACTGTTATGAGACCTATAAATATTCCATCCTTCCAATAATAAAAATTAGGTCAAATTATGATCTTTTTTTACTACAATTTATCACTTTTTAAAAAATCCACTCATATTACTTTGAGAGAAAACCTGCCCCATTGGCATTGTAATTTAAAACTTCCATAGTGGTGCTCACTACAGGGGCACTCTGAGTTACGCACCAGTGAAAACATCTATCACTACTATGGATTCTCAATTTTTCGCCTGAAGAAGCTTAAGACCATGAGCAAGGCAGTATTTTACAATGGGTCTGTTCAAATAGAAACGAAATCCTAAGAGTACTCTCCACGTTGGAATTCTGTGCCAACCTGAATTTTTATATTCCTAATTTAAGCTTTACAGCGAACGTTCAAATCCCTCCTGAGGCTTTACAGAATATTGCTAATTAAATGCTTGAGGGAGCTTTACTTCCTGAAATCCGTTCCACTGAATCTCGTTTCAATGCTGTACCTTCTATCTTGTGAGAAGTGTTGCAAACCTTCCAAATGCCAGGAATTGGCACTGAGCAATACTTGCAATAGCTTATACATCCTACATTATACCATTTATTACCAGTAGTGGGAATGCATCATCAAGGGATGCTCAATTTACTAGAAGGACTCCAGTCCTTAAATAATTAAGTTACCAAGTTTTTCAAATCCACCTCTGAGTTTAGCAGAGATAATCGAGATTCCATCATCAATAATTGAACCCTTGTCAATGAAATACATCAACAGCTTATTCAGCTTGACCACAGGATGGCCAGTTTTGTTGATTTACAATTCCAAAAACAAGTCTAGGAAATTCAGCAAGAATGGAAAAAGGGAATTTCTCAACTCTCTTAGCATAGTCAATTGATGTAAGAAGAAATCAAAAATCGTCTTTTCCAATTGGAGCAATTGTACTCTGGAATCTAATTCTGAGTCCTCAAAGTAGAGAAAACCTCTGGAGCTATGGGCTCTTGGGGTTGAAGGACCTCGTGGTCCACCTGGGGGCGTAGGTCCACGTGGACCTCCTGGTGTTGATGGGCTCTGAGGACCTCCTGGGGTTGAAGGGCCCCACAGACCGCCAGGTGCAGATGGACCTTAGGTGCTCCCAGGTGCTGATGGGCATTCAGGATCCCTTCAACAAATTGACTCTCTATTGAGCATGATGGATCGCTTACATGAGCAATTTTACAAAGTATCTAAGGAATGTAACTTAAAGCCTGATGGGGTAACAATTGACTTTCTCCTGTCGCTTCAGTCTCTATCTGACAAATTGAGTAATCTGGGTAAATGGGCGAAGGACTCAGACATAGTATTTCAGGCCTACGAATCATAAAGGTGAGATTCTCCAATCAAAAATTGAAACGCTGGAACTTTAGTATAATGCACAGCAGGAGCAGAGTTATGAACTATCTCGTCAGTTGGATGAAAAAGTGGGGCATGCTGATTTAGTTTGACAGATTATTGAAATTAATAGTGATTATGTAAGCCCCTATCCTCCATTTTCTTCTCAAGTTTCTGATTCCAACTTTTATGTTTCTGCTCAATCTGAACACCCTGGAGTGCATGTTTTGACTGCCAATGCTCCAATGAGTTTTAACCCAGTATTTAAAGACAAGTACTCTCCTGGAGAGGGCAGCATTATTTCCTTCCTCTATCTATATTAGAAGGCTTTAAGTGAGGCCACAGATCACCAAAAAATGAATTACTTGCCTAATTGCCTCAATCAATTGGCCCAGTATATCATGGTACCTCACTTAATGACTTGTTCTACTTGGTCTCAGGTCAAATAAGCGCTAATAAAATAATTTGGGAGTGAGCAGCCTTATCCTCTCAAAAACAGGCTTTTATGAGTACACAGCCCCACCAGAATGAATCTATCAAAGATTTTGCTCATCAGTTTTATTAGAAAGCTCAGACTTTGGTATCTTTTGGACAGTTTAATTTGGATGATGCAATTACTGCAGTCATGTCTGCTTTTACTTCTAGGATTCATATGCAAGTTTACCTTCTTATGTAAAGAAAATTTCAAAAGTATATCAGACATCAAGGAGGCCTTTTTGGGCATTGCTCCTCAAAATTTTCTGAAAAAACCCCAAGTATATGATTCTTCAAGACCCAATCGCCCTATATTTTACGCTGTGCCTGAGAATAATAGATCGGTTCAATGTAATTACTAAATTTGATATTTTCATTCTGAGGATCATTGTTATAAGAAAGAAGCTGATGAGAAAAAGAAAAATGATAAACACAATAAGATTCTCTCCATTGATAATGATATGAGTATGTAACAAGAACTTCAAAGCCCTGTGGAGTATATTAAAGATGAACATTCCTCCTATTCCTTGCCCTCCTTGTTAACTTTATCCTCTCAACTTTAAATTATCATTACCCACATCGATTTTCAAGTGAATCAAGTTAATGCTAAGGCTATCATTGACACTGGATCTCCAGTGAATGTTGTCTTGTCAAAATTTATTAAGCAGATCAAGTTAGCGCACAATATTTCCCATTTTGAAGAATATGACACTGCAGGACCTCAGAGTACTTGGTTAATTGGATCCTTTCTGGAAATTCTTTTAAAGATTGGGAAGTTAACTTTACGATTCCTGCTATTGTCCTTGATAATTTAAGCTATGACCTACTTTTGGGGACTCAATTTTAGCAGGACTTTGATGGAATTATTAATTATACTAATTCATCTCTTTTCCTTTTTGGGGTATAGAGATCCATTACTATTATCCAAACCTGCCATATCAAATGTCAGTTATGTCTGCTGGAGGGGACTAAAAATATTATTCTATTCACTATCATGTTGGAGATCCGCATGTAAAATTACCGCCTCCTTCAGCAGATATCAAATAAGGGATGCCTATTTTCTCCCCTGAGAATTTAGTTATTCTGCCAAAATTGCAGGTAATTATTAATACTTCATTATATGTTTCTATTCCCAAAGGACATTTGTTACAAGTCCAAGGCATTTTTAACCCTTCTGCTAAAGAAATATTGCCTTGTCCTGGAGTATTGGATTATGCTTATTCTGGTTTGCTATCTTCTTTATTGGCAAACCTTACCATGAACCAAAAACAGTAGATCAAAACCATCCCATTGCTTATGTCAAGTTATTACCTTATCTTGAATCTATGACTTTAAACCTTTTGGAAGCTTACACGAGTTTTGGCTAAAAAGTGATCAGGAAATTCTTACTGTGAGGCCTGCAATTGGAAAACACCTCACTAAGGAACAGGAGAGACAAGCACTTCAGTTATTAGAAGAATACTCCGACATTTTTACCAAGAATACATACGATTTTGGTAAAATGAATGTGGTAAAGAATTCTGTTGAAACTGGAGATCATCTTCCTATTTGTGCCAATCCCTATTGCAAATCTAAAGTGGAAGAAGCCCAAGTTACCAAAGAACTGCACCGACTATTGGAGGCTGGATTATTGAAACCCTCCAATAGTCCTTGGTCCTCTCCACTGTTGTTAATTAAGAAAAAGATGGTTCCCATCGCAAGGTTATGGATTATCATAAATTGAACGCTATTGCTCATCAAGATAGTTATCAGTTACCTCAAATTGATGATACTCTTTGGTTGTTGGCTGGGTCAACTTATTTTTCTGCAATGTATTTAGCCAGTGGATATTGGCAATTTGAGTTAACCCCAGAAGATTGAGCTAAGTGTGCCTTAATATCCAGTGAAGGTCTATTTGAACCAACCCACATGCCACAAGGATTGAGCAATTCGCCAGCAACTTTTCAATGGGCCATGGATAAATTGTTATAAGATTTAAAACTCACTTGTGTTTTGAAATTTCTGGATGATATTACCATGTTTTCTAAAACATTTAATGAACGTTTGGGGCATCTAAAAGAAGTTTTTGACTGAATTTGGAACTCTTCTCTATAGCTCAAACCTTCAAAATGTTCATTCTTCCAAAATAAAATGGAATTTTTAGGACATTAGGTATCTGCTAAAGGGATTCAACCCCTCTTGACCAAAATCTGAGCTATCCAATGAATGCTGTTCCTATTCTCTGCAAGATATCCAAATTTTTTTATGGTTGAGTATTATTGGCAATTTATACCCAAGTTTGCTGATATGGCTGAACCACTATTCCATCTATTACACAAAGGGGTGCCATTTGAGTGGAGCTCAGCTCAGGAACAGTCATTAATTCCCTATGAATGGCCTTGACTAAGGCACCTGTTTTAAATCATCCTCGATTTAATAAGCATTTTTTCTTATATACCAATGCCAGTAATGTCGCTATTGGAGCAAATTTTATCCCAGTGTGACGCGGAGCAAAGTGAACATCCCATTGCGTTCTATAGCAAAACTCTATCCAAGGCTGAGAGAAACTACAGTGTAATGGAGTGGGAGTGTTTGGCAGTGATTCTAGCTATTAAGCACTCCCAGCCTTTCCTATATGGTAATCATTTTACCATTATTACTGACCATTTTTCTTTAAGATGGTTGCAAAATATGAAGGACCCCAGCAGGAATTTGGCCCGTTGGGCTCTAAGATTACAAAATTACAACCTTTCTATGGTGCATCACTCAGGTGCAAAACATCAAAATGCTGATGGTCTGTCCTGACTACCTATACTGTTTTTAGTTTGGGAGAAAAAGAACGCCTATATAATCTTATTGGATGGCCAGAATTGTGGGATTGAGAATCTGAAATGGATCATGTTTTTTTAAAAATATCATAAAAAATACCATGATTTGAGAAGGAGCCTTGTATAAACAGGTCAAGTCCAAATCGTTACCCTTTTTGCACTCAAATTCGATATTTCATGCTGTTATGGATGAACATGAACAAGTAGGTCACAGTGTATTAAAGAAGATTTAAGAATGGTTGAAAACTCAATGTTATTGGAATAACATGATTGAATTCATTCAAGAGACCCTTAACTCATGTCTCATTTGTAAAAGCCATGGAGCCACCAACCCTACTTATCAACATCAAGTTATTCCCCCAACTAAAGCGTTCAAGGTGGTGAGCATTGATGTTGTAGGCCCTTTTTCTCGGGAATTGCATGGCCATCAGTACATTATTATGGCAGTTGATCACCTCACTATATAGGTTGAGGCCATTTCTATTGCTACCCCTTCTGCTAAGACTACTGCGCTGTTCCTTTACCAGCACATCATTACCCAACATGGGTGTACCAAGGTCCTTATGTCTGACAATGGGACTAATTTTACCTCTCAACTCTTTATAAGAATTATCCAAATTGTTTAATACTACCCAACAATTTGTCATTCCTTACAATCCATCCATGAACATTGCCATCAAATGATTTAATGGAACTCTAGTCTCAATTTTAAGGAAGATGGCTTCTACTGATCCCTCTCGGTGGAACTTCTATTTTTCATGTGCTTTATTTGCTTATTGAATAAGTTATCATTGGTTGATCAAGATGTCGCCTTTCAAATGCATATATGCGCGAGATCCATCAGTCCCTTCTAGTATTCAGGCCATAATTGAAGAAAGTATACCCAAAAACTCTGATTTAGTTATGAGAAATCTGGCTGATGAAATTATTTGTCTTCAAGCTCAAGCCATGAAATCAATTGAAATGACACTCAGAAGGAGACTCAAAGAAGTAATCAGCATAAACACGCCTTACTGAGTATCATATTGGGAATTTCTTTATGTATTATCACTCTCAGCCTAGTGGATGTACTGAAAAGTTAGGATCAACTGGTCTGGTCCATATCGAGTTATATTTTTGAAAAGGATGAAAATACATGATTATCAATGTGGATACTGGAAAGTGATAAACCAAAATCATCCCAGATTTTTAAGAATTCACCCTCCTCCACAATCAAATCTTGAGGGGGAGGTGTCAGAATTTCGCCAAATTGTCTTGCAAGAAAAGTCTACTTCATCAATTCCCCTGGCACTATCAGAAGGAGAGAGTAATTTATCTAAATTTGTCATGGTTAATAAGAAAGATCAGTCTCATCCCAATCAAGGGATAGAAGATTTAATCACTCAACAACAAATTAGATCAAACAAATCCTGAACTGTTACAAAACTTATAAATATTCCATCCTTCTGATATTTAAAATTAGGTCAAATTATAACCTGTTTTTTACTTTAATTTATCGCTTTTTGGAGAATCCAATCATAGTAACTTTGAGAGAAAACCTTCCCCATTGGAAGTGTAGTTTGTAACTTCCAGAAATATTTTCAAGTTTCTCCTTCTTGGTGGATTGTGCACCAGGCATCCTGAAATATGACACAGTGGCGATTCCCCAAGCAATGCTCTGAGCTCTTAAATTCTCCTTGCTGTTATGCTGATAATCCAGTGAGAAGGATGAGGAGTTTAGAGGTGGTACGTTGTACCACTGGCACTTGAGGCTTCTTGACCTGCCAGTGGACCTCCAGGGGAAATTTTGACACTTTCAGGGAACCTTGGACTTTTAGTCAATTACCTTTAAACCCCCTTTTTCAAACCACCCAATGAAAAATTGAAAAGTCTGATTTCCCTCCTCAGCAGTTCTGGTTCACTTGTGCCAGGATCTCAGTTTTTGATGATGTGATTAACGATTAGTGATCATAAATGGATTTCCTAAGTGTGAGACTTAAGAAACTCGCTAGATGATTTTTGTGATCCTATTTTTTAAATTACTTGTTTGGCAAATCAAGGTACTTAAATATTAATCTGTTATATACCTATGTTTATGGTCGATTTCTTATGAATTTAGGTTCCCTCAATCCACCAGTGGATGAATGACAAGACACTGGAATCTTTCAGGCCTTGCCAGCGTTTAATTAATTAATAATTCATGTAGCTCTTGCTGGGCTACTATTTATTTAATGAGGATGCACTCCTTTCCCTTCCACTTGAAAATTTTACATATCTTGGTTGCTTCTTCTGAAATAAAGCCCCTTAACATATTAACAGCATCGTTTATGTGTTCATATGTTTTATTTAATTCTATATGGGGACCTTAGGTCGTGATAAACCAAGGTTAGGGAGGAGGATATAATATCCTGGAACGCCATGAGGGCATTTGCACAACATTAATGGAGTTGTAAAAGGTTTGTCACTGAGATGGCGCAGCCCTGTGAACCTCATTATGTGATAGAGGCCAGCGGCATATGGAACATCTACCGCACCTACTCCTGTTAGGGGTAAATTTGTGTATTGAGTTTTGCTCCACGGTGTGATGTCTGAGACTCTCAAACATGTCAAAATTCAAACATTTTTGTATAGCGTTCAAGATGGATTTTCATGCTAACACAACTTAGGCCGCCAGAGTATTAAGGCGGCTCTCCTCTGGTGGTGTTTACATATGTCAATGTGGTAAATAGGGCCTTAAAAGCCACATTTGTTACATTCATGAGGATTATGCTATGCCAAAATGAAATACTGAATAGATTTGCAGATTGCTTCTATATTGAGGTTCAAACACTGATGACCTCAAAGATGTTTCCATTTGATGATGATTAGCTGACGCTGTTTCTTGTTTACAAGCAATCCCAAACTAGCCACGCACATCACATCACATCTTTAAAATAAAGCCTAAACTCTGTCTTAAGAAAAAAAAACCCTGCTTATGTAATTGATATACACAAGCCAGAGACCTCCAGAAAAGCTTCTACAAAACTCAGAGTGTATGACGTGTAAAAAGCAAAACCCTAAGAAGCTGAAGAAACCCAAATGCACCTACTGTAAGAAGAACAATCACACCAAAAACATCTGTTTTAAGAATAACTCTACACTTGCCTAGTATGGAAAGGGCTGTGGGCTTAGGGTCAGGTACCTCTAAAGCTGACCATTATAAGAATAACTTATAGCAAAACATTGCTGATCGCTCAGCTCATGTGCATTAAAATAATTTTAATTATGATTTTGAAGTGGGTTAAGAGAATAAAAGATAATATATTTTGGCTACACCCTCTGAGCTCACCATTCCAAAACTTAAATGCAAAAAATATTACAATGGCAAGGTTCCAAATGACAATTATTTCAGTCAAGTTATTGGGTGTTCAAGAATAATTGATATGGCTAAATGATGCTAATCAATTCTTTTCTCTGTGGTATGACTAATCTTGAGCATGAAAAGTCTAATAAATAAAAAAGAAGAAATATCTCGATACTGCCTGAAAGCTCAATGCCATGTTCCACTTTAAATAGGTTTCAGACTTTCTCCTAAGTTTGGAGGAACCATATTAAAGTAGAAGTTGTGATTCAGAAGGTCAGAGTGATGGGTTATTTGGATATGGGATCCCAGATCAACGTTGTTGCATCCCATCTCATCAAGGAGATCAAATTCACCTTTGACCTTGAATAACCTCATAAGTATAATACTGTCAGTCCAAACAATACCATGGCTATAAGTGAATATTCTCCTGCCAATTGAAGTTGGCAAATTATTTTCTTATCTCTCACAGTTGCACTGATTGATAGCCAGTATGATATACTTATTGGGACTCAGTTAATGATAGAAATGAAGGGGCTATTAATCTGAAAGAAGATTGTTTATTCTTTTTCTTTTTTTTGAAGTTCCTCTTGTTATGGATAAAAAAGACTTCATAAAGAAGAAGTACTCTTGTCTAAACGAGATATCCCATTTCCACTATAATGTTATGATATACTACTTCTGGAAGACATATGATAAAGCTCCCCAACTCAGTAATTGCAGCAGAATGCAATCATCTTATGATATTGATAAGATAAAAAAAGGAGAACAAAGAGCGTTTTCTACCAACATAACCCTGAGTTTAAATCAAATTGTTTGCTATAAATCACTAGTGTCAATGGAGTCAGTAGATTTAAATTAATAAATTTACCCGGAGTCTTCAACACAGTTTATCAGCAGCCTATTGAGCTATTACTTGGAAACCTGACTATTCAAGATATCTTAGTCAAGAAACACTAAGTGATTGGGAAGGGTCAATTAATTCCTATTGATGAAATTAATAAAGTACACTTTATTGGTACTCCCTTGATTTTCTACACTCAGCAATAATTTTAATTTGTTCCCTCCTCACTTCCAAATATCTGGTAAGTGTAATATGGAGGAACTTTAGAAAGTGCATCAATTACTTAAAGATTAGCAATTTTCTCCACGTCAGATGTTGACTATGGTCACATGAAGAATTGGACACATAGTATCAACGTAGGAGACTCAAACCTGATATGACCAAAACATATAGGAAGTCAAAGATAGAGGGGCAATACATGAAGACCAAGCTCAAGAGACTATTGAGTGCCAGCTTTCTTATGCCTCCAATAGTCCATGGTCATCCCCATTGTTACTCATAAATAAGAAAAATGGTGGTATCAGTTTAGTGATGAATTACTGGAAGATAAATAGTCTCACAAAGAAGGACAGATATCCAATTTCACGAATTAATGATGCTCTGGACTGACTCTCCAGATCAAATTACTTCTCCACAATGGACCTCGCTAGTGGCTTTTGGCATATGACTTTATCCAAAGGACCAAGAAAAACATTTTTAAAGTTGCATGGAAGGATTACTTCAGCATAACCGGCTCCTCAGGTATTATGCAAGATCCTGCCTTATTTTAATGGGCAATGGATGATATATTGTAAGATCTCAAACAGAGCTGCGTGATTTTCTATCTAGATGGCATAACAATTTTATAAAACTAAAATGATCATCTGGGTCACCTCTAAGTTAGTCTTCAATGACTATAATAGAACCACAACAAAAAAGCCTGAAAAGTATACTTATTTCAACAAGAATTGGAATTCTTAGAAAATGCTATATCACAGGAAGGAATCAACCCTTTTACAATAAGGTTGAAGCGATCTCTAAGATATCTGAGCCAAAGAGCCTCAGAGAATTACAAGTAATTTTGATAATGATGAGATATTACCATCAATTTGTCTCTAAATTCACTCAACTCGCTGAACCTTTTATATTTTTTCTTCCTGAAACACTCCTTTCATATGGGTAGTAGAGCCAAGAACTATATTTGAGACTTTGAAGGGTTTCTTGAAAAAAAACCGATTATACAAAACCTAAATTATGAAAAGCCATTTATTCTTTTTACAAAATTCCTCCAAATTAGCTGTTGGTGCTTTTCCCAACTAGATGGAAAATATCGACTGCTAAGTGTTTTATTATAGAAAGAAGCTCTCAAAGGGAGAGAAATTACAGTGACATGAAGGAGTACCTAGCTGTTCTCCTTGTGGTAAAATTTTTCTGTCCCTTCTTGTATGGTACAAGCTTTAAAGTATCTAAATACCACTCTTCTTTAAAGTGTCTGCAAAATATAACAGACCTTATAGGAAGATAATCATAATGGGCTCTCAAACTCCAGCACTATAACCTGAACATCATCCATCAAGCTGGAATAAAACCATGAACATAGATGGACTGACCTATTTGCCCCTACTAATCTTAATTATAGCAAAGCTGAACGGTTACATGACCTACTCAATAAGCCAGACTCTTGAGAGGACAAAGATTAAATAGTTCATAAGATTTTAAAATGACACTCATGAAACACTAGAGTTCTTGACGTGTTATTATACAAGTAAGTCAAAAATGACTGATTACCTTACTTGCGGCCTTTGGAATGAGTACCAGTGATAATGAAAGCACACAACACTTTAGTACATGTAGAACCATAAAAACTTACAAGTGGATTAATGACTGATACTTTTGGGAAGGAACCCTGTACTCTGTAGTAAAAATATTAGACGTTTGCATAGCTTGTCAAAAACAAAAGCTGCATAAGGATAAGAATGTGTATCAGTCAATGACCCCTAACAGCTGTTCTATACCATCAGTTTGATGGCATAGTTCCACTATCAGAATCCACAAGATGAAATAGTTATATTATTGTAAGGATTAATCATTTCAAAAAGTGAGTTGCCAATGGCCCTTCAATCATAGACTGTCAAGGCTACCGCCAACTTTTTAATTCAATATATATTTACTAGGCATGGTTGCCTTCATGTACTGCTATGCAATAACAAGAAACAATTTACTTAATAGTTCATGAGAATCCTAGCTACAAACATGGGAACTCAACAATAATTTTTAGCGCCCTACATCCCATCAACTAATGGGAATGTTAAAGAACGGATGTAACTTTAGTTTAATATTACCTAAGATGGCCACTACCAATCCATTACACTGGGTTATATATTTCCAAGTGCGTTGATGGATTACAGGATAGATTCTAAATTTAACATCAAAATAAACCTTCAAGTACTTATACAGAAGTGAAACTGGCATCCCAGCTCTATTAGCCCGCGAAGTTACCAGTGATATTAATGAAGAGCCTGATATTTAAGACGATTAGCCCAGAAAATTATACAGCTCAGTCAGAGGCAATGATAAATCTAGCCAAACAATTACAATAGAAGGCCAAGCAGCAAATGCAAGCCAACAACATTTACCCGCTTTTAGATTTCTGATTTAGTCTTGTACTATAACAATTATATATCATTATGAAGAGGAAAATTAGATTTCATCTGGGATGGGCCATACACTATAACCTAAAAAACCAAATATGAATAATGAAGAAAGTTTAGTAACTGTAGTAACTATTAATTGCATACATAGCTTATTTCTATGTCAGTACTCCCCAGCTAATATTCTTGAAGTGGTGCTGCCAGATATAAGAGTATCAGGCATGAGGGGAAAAATATCAGCTATTTAAATCCCACTAGAATATTAATATCTAGACATGAAATGTGGTTTTTGAAAGACCTTTGGTCAATCAAACAAAAAATTAATAGTTAGTAAGGCTCAACTCAACAATAGGAAATCTCCATCAGACTGATTTAAGCTCAAAATACCCCAGATTGAAATCCTGATTGGCTGAAGCAAAGTTTTACACTATTTCATGTGAATAATTTATCAGGTGACGTTTGAGGCAGTAAATTAAGATATATACACAAAAGGGCAAGTATTAAAAATCTTCCCAATGATTGACCTAAGTGATAGCAATTCATATCTTATTTGGTACATTCAAATGACTTTTTCAACCTTTCATGATATATGCTACAAAGGCATTTTAAAAATCTGGATTGCATCACCTGACCAAGAGTCTACATGTCAGATCTCCCCTCAATTCAATTAATCGAACTTATTCCTTATTGAAGGTTTATATTATTATATTAATGTATAAAAATTCCTAGTTTTTACTAAAATAAAGTTACATCATTGTATTGATATCTCTTTTTGGTGCTTGAATTCAATAAGTCCTTTTGCCAATCTTATCATAGGATGGATAATCTAGCTGATGGGACCTAATTATGACTTTAAACCATCAAAATAAATAAAATACTTTAGAGTCTTAGACTGCTCCAAGTATTGAGTGTCAGGCTTTTTGGGCGCAGCACCATTGAGTCACAAAAATGGAAGCATTACATCCAAGAACATTGTAGCTTTATCAATGATCTTAGTTTCTTATATACATAATTGGCTCATACCAATTTAATGACCACCTATCAAAATCATTGGCATAAATTGATGTTATATTCTAAGGACTTAGGCATTAAATGGAGTTAGCATCATCGCCTATCAAAATCCTTGGCATTGGTTATTGTAAAATGTTCTTACTACTATACATTGATCTGAAGCATTCAACATGCTATTAGTCAGAACTTCCATAGACTTTATTCTTATAGTTGTAACAATGGTGCACCAATTCTGGTAAACTAAAAAAGTATTTAGTATTATCCCTGATAATTTGTGGAAGTCTTGATCATTGCAATAACCATAATTAAAACCTTTATTGACATATTTGCTAATTTGGAGTTTCCTTTTTAGAAGTCTACAAGTCATAATTACTTTTAGTGATTGAAGGCTAAGTATGAGCATCATCCTTGATAGGCTAAAAGTCAGGGACATTATTCAATAAAATGGTATTAGTCCCTGAGTAATCAGTGCAATAGTATTGTAATATGTTATAAAACTATACCCTGGTTAAAATCCCAACATCATCTCTCTGTCAAAGCCATCAATGAAGCCCACTTGGGCTGTTCAGAAGCTATAATAACCAGGACTATCTTTACATAAACTATTGGATATTTAATGAAACAATGATGTCACCATAATCAAGAAGATCGCCATTCAGGCACAAATAATCAAAATGTTCGCCCAATACATACATCTTTTGATCTTCCAGAAAATGCAGATCCTCGTCCACCAGAATATTGAGATCATCAAACTTTTTGAGTTTATGGAGACCCAACTTTGGAACAACAAGTTATTGGTGGACCATCTAGGTGGAATCTTTCAAGAAGCTCACGTGATCATTCTACACAACTTATGTTGGGCAGGAGAAGCAAATTTTCAAGTAGACAAAATTGCCAACCAACTAAATGGCAACCTGGCTTGAGCCATTGATAAATATTGGACCAGTTCATGGCGTCAGAACAATGGGTTGCCAAAGTAACTCATCACTGCGACCAGGTTAAGGAATACATGAGATCAGAAGTAGCGTCACACAATTAGTATGCTGATGATCATGAGACTCACGCTCAGATGAGTGGCATATTAAACAGTTAGTAGAAGAGTTGGACTGCCAGCTTGGTTGACTATTGGGTGCCATGATTGACCACCACAATCAGATTTGAGATATCAAGTAGAACGCCAAGGCCAGCAAGGACAGGATTGGTGGCTTCCTAAAAACTCTAACTGGGGCCATTCAATTATATAGCACCCTATACTGGGATTTGGCCCATTAAGCACTAGCATAGGCTCAATACCTAAAAATCATACGCCTCACCAAAAATAATGACATCTCAAAAGCCATGCTAGTCATGATAAAGTTAAAACTGTCTGAGGTTGAGTAATCTTTGGAACACAAACGCCAATATCTTTTGGAAAACTAGGCTAGTTCTGGGACAAAGTTAGGGACATGATCTGAAGATACTGGCAGGGACCTCTTACCTGAAAGGTTGGAAGAAATCTTCATTAATGCGCATGAGTCTAGTTTTAAGGACTCAGAATATGAAGTCAATGAGGCGCTCTCAGGGCAAAATATTTTAGATGTTTTGGCTTTTATTATCACCCTCAAAAGATGACTTAAACTGCTATTCCAGAAACTCTTATCCATGACACTTGACTGTCCTGGCTAGCCTTGATGAACATTATCTTTCACTATGTCATACTCCAGTCCAATTAATGCAGACTCACATAAACTTTGGCTCAAGGGTTGGATGCAGTGTCCTCCTAAATGTGCCACGAGGCCTCAGCCAAGCAACTGAGGACATCAGTGTTTATAAAGGTTAAGCTCATGACCATTTTAAAGTTTGACAAGAGGGGGAACATACACACCTTCTTGTTGTTAAAGATTAAATGGACAACATGAGCAAAAAAACATATCCGATTAGATTAATGAACTCATTGTACCCTGAGAGTCAATAACTGGTTATGCTTAAAGTTAATGAGATGGGGGTTTTTTACCAGAATGCAAAGAACATTATCATAAGGAAATTTGGAGGATCATAGATTGTGATATCCATTAAGACCGCCTTCCTAAATATTTCCTTCAATTAGAATGAACAAATCCTAGGCTTTCCAATTATTTCTAACATGAGGCTCAAGTACTATATGAGCGCAAAATTCTTTAAATAACTAAAACGCACATAACGCCTTACAAAACGCTTGTGATCCTTACAAAGAACTATACCAGGACATGCTACATGTGTTAAACAATGATTATAACATATTGCTTATGGTGAACTATCTCCACCGCTGCACTGTGACATCTAACGCCCCCAATATGAGGTATTGCAATAGATAAGAAATCTAAATCAAGCTATTTAAACAGGACACCAAAGAGAACCACATGACAGCCACCAAAGCAGAAGGTCTTATGTCTACCACATCACTTGTCACCAATGCAGCATGAAGGGGCACTATGATAGCCTGTGCAACGCCAAGGGTCCCAAACCCAAGGTTCTTCATGTGGGAGTTATGTATACCAAAGATAGGGAAAAGATTGGTTGGAGTAGAAATTGGACATTCTACTTCTGCCATAATCCAACATATCCTTATAGAAACCCAATATCCCACAACACGCATAACTCTTTGACCCACTGTTGCTGGAGACATAATAGCAGTTACCACCTACTCAAACTGAGAGAATAATATATAGACCAGTCAGCTGAAGTATTAAAACCTATGGAAAGCAGCTCAAGAAGTAAGACTTACTTGCTTTTTCTAATAATATGGCAAAAGTGTAAGTGGTAATGTGGCTATCCCCTCAGAAAAATTACAAAGGTCTATCTCCTTAATCTATGAGGAATTACAGTCCTATCTATGTAAGGCTGACAATCTTGGCGTACACCTAATAAACACTACTGATCTTTACCATTCTTAGTGTACTTATGTTTATATTAATGTAGGCAAGGTCTGGTTAAGGTATTTAGTAGATAGCAAGCCCTATCAATATTGTATTGACTAAATTCAGTCAAAGGCTCGGACTATCAGCTGATATTGACCGCCATAAAAATATTTAACTGCAGGACCCAACTAATCTACATCTCAAGGGGCCTAAAGCGCACTGCCACTAATGTTCTGTTCTATCATATTAGCTCACGAAATCATCCTACCAAACTCCCATTATGTTATTCTCATTGGAAACTAATTCATTAGAACTTGTGGTATCAGAACTGATTCTGAAAAGAATAACCTGGCTATCATTGGCCAGAACCTTCCAATGTACTACAGGAGCTAAGACCAGCATAATGAGAAACAAGATCCACTATTCATAAACTTAGCCTTTAAGGATGGAATCATACCAATCGGTTATCCAATGGGGCACGTCCAAACAAAATATTTACTTCATCAGACCTTTAAACTTGAAAGAATCCTTTGAGGGCTGGCTGCCAAATAATCAATATGCCTGGCCACCAAGACATAGTGAACATAGATATTGAGCTAATAATGCCATGTCTTTATAGCGAAGTGTTTGCACCCTTCAATGGCTCACACAGAGAACCACTTGTAGTGCCTGAGCTCATTTTCCCAGATCATGAGGAGATTAGAGTTTTACTAGATAATCTTTAATCATACCTAATCCATGCTCAATGGCAAAAAATCTTCCCACTTCCTCCACATTCTAATAATGGTAGAAGTGCAAGGTGTACACAAGTTTAAGATACTGAAAGAGTTCATATTGGAGGACAAAATTCGTGGGGCAGTCCGCTCATTCATACCTTGCAAATACCTGGTCAGCATGATTGAAGACAAATAGGATCAGGAGATGGCCCTATTTATAAGCACAAGGAAATCTTTGTAGCGGATGACTTTATTTTTAGGTGTGTTCAAGACGTGCTGCATCATATTGACACTGATAATCATCAACCAATTTGCCTTCATCTAATATGCCAGTTCCAGACACAAATGAAGTCAACAATAAAAAGATTTGATCATCTGATTAAGAAGGGAATTCTGATAACATTTAAGAGCTTGTGGGCTTCATCAGTCCTAATTACAAAAAATGATGGGGTTTTTTCAAGTAGTAATTGACTACTGAAGACTCAAAAAATAATGAACATGAATGTTTCTTCCTTTCCAAGAATGTATGATATACTCAATAAACTCAGAAGAGCAATATACTTATAATACATAGATCTGATCTCTGGCTAATGGCAGATAGAGTTGTTATGGGAAGAACATAAAATTCTCTATAATAACTACCTAAGGGCTGTTCAAACCCACGGAAATGCTACAAGGGTTGTGTAACACCCAGGCCACGTTCTTATGGGACATGTAAAGCATATAGGGAGATTGACTTTTTTGATAAACTTGGATGACACAAATTCTCTTTCAAGTATGTTCAATGATCACTTGCAGCATCCAGAGTAAGTCTTCCTCAAGCTTAGTGCCGCCATCCTGAAAGTTAAGCCCAATAAATGTAATTTTTTCTGAGAACAACTCAATTACATGGGCTTTTTTATCAACAAGATGGGCTGCATCCCCAGCCAGCCAAAGTGGAGACCATAAGATGAAGACACTAGATAGCAAGTGGTACATTTAATATTCCTAGAGATGGTTGGCTTTTACTTGTGGTTTATAACAAACTATAGTAGATTAAGGTAACCATTATTCTAACTGTTAGAGAATAGAACAGGTTCCAGTGGATAATTAACTGTCAGCTGGCTTTTGACTGAATTTGCATTTGCCTTGCCTCAGCTCTGATACTCATATATCTAAAATTTTGATAAAACGTTGGTAATTCATAAAGGTGCGTCACTAACTGCTGTAGTGGCCATGCTGTCCTAGATCACAGATTAAGAAGTTGAGCATCGTGTTGCTTAAGAAGATGTACGTTTTTGTGCATGAGAAGAATTACACTATAACTAAGGAGGAATGCTTAGAAGTTATTTATTCATGAAGGCACTTCACAGTCTACATTTATGGTTTCACCTCAAGGTGATAACCGACCACTCCTCACTAAGGTAGCTACAGAACCTCAAGGATCTGAAAGGTTGACTAGTCCGCTGGTGAGCTGAAGTTTCAGGCATACAACTATGAGATTCAGCACTGGCTCAGAGTGAAACACCATAACCCTGATGAACTATCTCGTCTTCCTACCATTGTGCTGACTGCCAATATGGCAGATAGCCTTTATTACAAGATGCCTAGCAATCAATATGACAACAAACCAGAAGAAGTACAACGCGCACTGGTACAACTAAAGAAGAACACTGCCGTTAAGGGAAAAAACTCTTCAATCTAATAGAAGACTGTGAATACATTTTACCATAAGTAACTGAGCATAATGATCTGATTATCAGAAATCACAAAGCTACGGTCCATGAAGGATTCAAGAAGACATGCAGGCAACTGAAACTTCACTACTACTAGTAAAATGCACTTTGATATCCATGAGGATATTAAATGCTTCAGGAAGTGCCAAGAAGAAGCTTCATATCATAAGAGCACTTTTTATCCACTGGTTAATCTAAACATCACTTTCCATACCATGTCCATTGACGTTGTTGGGCCTCTAACTGCCAGAAGATGCTAGCTTAAATAAATTGTGGTGGCAATTAACTAACTTACAAAATGGGGTGAAGCCAAACCAATCAGAGTCCTGGGACCATGGCAACACCAAATTTTATCTTGGAGAATATCAAACTTAAATAGAGGTGCCCCCAATTTTTTCTTATGGACAACGGCATTAACTTCGCTCTCCAGGTGATCATCAAGAATAGTAGATTTAATTGGGGTTCGCAGGGTCCAATTGATTCTCTATCACCTCAAACCAATGGTATAGTGGAGTGGGTCAAAGGCTAATTTAGTTGGCATCCTGCAAAAATTGGCGTCAGGCAGACCATCCAGTTGTAATTTACCCCTGCCTTCCCCCATCTTTGCATAAAATATCACGTTAAACTCATCCAAAGGAAAATCACGGTCAAATTCCTGTACAGGCGACAGCCTGCACTAACTCCAATATTATACACCTTTGTTCATGGAAAGGGAATGCCCCCAGTCAATGCTTATAGACCTTACTCAAAAGTTGGTCCAGCTCCAAACTTAGGCTTACTTCAATGCGTTGTCCCAGAAAATGAGACGTAGAGAGCATGAAATTTATAACTGACATCCTTTGCCCTGTCTCATTGTAGAGAGAGTGAGTACTCTACTATGATAATCATAGATTTAGAAGAATATCTAAGCTCAAACACATCTGGAAGGGGCCATTTGAAATCATATAGAAGACTTCAACTGAAACATATAGACTCAAAGACCCTGCTAAAGGGCACATAAAAGCATAGTACATTCTAAATTCTTAAAGTGATTTTAGCATGGTGACGAGATGCTAACCATTACTAACTAATAGCCCTACCGCCAGCCATAGGCAAACTGCTGATCCCTTATGTTTGGTCAAGAGGGGAAAGATGTTGAGATTTGGGTTTGACCAACCATTTATTATTGACCACAGCTTAATATCTCAAATGCCCTATAAACCTTGCCGCTACCCTTGACCACCTTGTTCCACTGTCTGTGTCCCTTGACAGATCAATTCCCATTGATCCGCCATTAAATATTCTGGTAGCTTATTCTTAGTGGATTTAAGCATTTATAGATCAGCGCACCATACATTTTGGAATTTTGGAATATCAATACCTATGGATTTGTTGATTGAACGTCTAGTTTACCTAAAAAATTTCCCATTGTTTAATATTGCCAGAATTATTAAACCAAATCTACCATTGTTAAAACCAATGATTGATACCCTAAATACTACTCAATGTGGGTCAGATGATCATCAAGTTTTTGCAGCAGTGTAGACAACCCATTAGTGGACCTTAAATGGAAATGATAGAAGATTTAGGAGCTGCAGAGAAGGCTGATTCTCTAGATTCCCAGCTTATATATTAGAAGGGTCATGTATTGGAAAGGGAAATTAGATAATGCAAATCCTAGAATATACCTTCATCAGAGGAATTTTGGTATACATCTATGACAAATCTTCAGCGGTGAAAGTACATAGTGAGACTACAGCAGAAGTGGTAAAGCTACATTTAATATAGGCTTACTTTCTACTGATCTTTACATTTATTTTGAGGTATATTGCATTCATACATTTATACATAATTACGTGCACATTTACCTGTGGCAAACTTTCCCAGTTGTAATATCAATTGCAACACCCTAGATGAAAAAATATAGCATCAGACCCTATTGTATGACCCATGCCACCTCAAAACCATCTCTAAATCGAATAAAAAATAACTTAATCAACAGAATATATGCACTAAAATCAAGAAATTCTGTTCAGATTTCAGGGTATGGTTGAAGTAGGCTCCACTAAGGTGATTCCATTTATCCAACGCAAATTTTCTCCAAAACGCCTTTAGCTTTATATATAGTATAATATCTGATGTGGCACTAGGTGAACTTATTTTACAGCTGAAAGTTTATAATGATTAGAGTTTAATAAAAGAGCCATCTATGGGCTTCAAATGGGCCAATAAATTCTGAAGATCTAAGGTATAATCACTCAGCTAAAACAAGAATCTGATGATCATAAACATTGCGTCAGAATACCAAAATTCTGATATACCTTGCATAAAAAAACACTTGACATTTCAAGCCTTTTAAACTTTACTGATCCCACCTCATCTCTTAAGGAATTATGCAACAGTCTTCTTAAAATAGGTTGTTGAAATTTTTATAAAGGTTTGTGTAAGATATAGATTAAATCTCATTTCTTAGTTAAAAACTCAAATTTTGCGTTTAAAAATATTTATTAAGGCCTAGGAAGATAGCAAATCCTTTTGTAGTGTCACTAGTTTCAGTGCTTCAGGGTTTGGTTGTTTTTTGGATACTGGTTATAGGAATTGAGCAAGTAACCCCAAGAATGATCACCCTAAACTTTAAAATTCTTTCTCACCTAACAGTATTACTTATCATTATTCCTTTATTTATCAGAACGGCAGTGCTTTATGAGCTGAAGTTGCTGTTGCTTGGTTCTTGGCAACCATGAATAAATCAAGGACTTTCCTTGGCACGTTAGTTTTCTGACATTCTTTTAGCCAAGATAGTGCAGTGCCAGTACAGATGTCTTACAACTTTTTGGGAGTCGCAACCCAGATTTAGAGAATACTGAAAATTTTTATTTCTTATTGCGGCTCAATATTGAGCACCTACCTTGCTGGAGCTCTTAGGAACTCCTGCTGGTGTGTAATGCCAGAAAAATTGGTTATGCAAAAATGTTTATCAGATTTTAGGATGTTAATTTAATAGCGCAGTCTGAATTTTCTAACCTTAGGACTGCTTCCCACCCTAATGCATCCCATTTTGTCAATGTTTGCTATATAAGTCTTCTCTGATTCTAAGTGAATTCATTTTAGAATTCTATCAACTTTTTTGGGCTCATTCAACAGTACAACTTTTAACATCAGATAAAATGTTCTTAGTCAAGCTTGTGATTTTGCTTTTCTTGGCTAAGCCAACCACTAACAGATTTGGGACAATGTAGTGTGTTTCAGCCTGTTACATTGTTCTAAGATCTTTATATATGCCACTCAACTTTATATACCACATCTGAAGTATTTATGATGCCAGAGGTGTCCATTGCACTCCCACATACCATCCTTTCCTCATTCAGTATGAATACACCCATAACGCCGCCACCTTCCAATTCCCACAATGCGCGCTCTTCTGTTGGGCCTCCCGCCTTATTTTGTTTAGCTGACATTTACACCTCATCAATGCATTCCAGTTAGTCATTGTGCTGAAAACTCTGGGGTAGCAAGGGCACCTTGTTAGTAATTTAGACACTTGATACTTCATTTCTGGCTGTACCCCATTCCCCTCGCCTCTGCTGCCCGCCAATGCCACTATCTTGTAAAGGGGTGATGTCACAGTCAAGTTTAAGTGAATTGTGGCATTTGAGTTTTAAAACAACTCATTTTTGAGCAACTACTTTTTTGGAGCTTAGCAGAACTCCAGTATGTGCATAGTGCCAGACCAGTTAATAAGCCCCAGCTTTTCATCATATCAATAGTTTTTATATCTCTGATAGCGCAGTATATATTTTCACTGTTCTTAGCCCGTTTCCCAACTTCATGCATCCCATTTCACTGATATCCAGTATATAAGTCTCCCCTAATTCTAATAGAACCTCATATTATATTTTATTTGTTTTTGAACCCACTTAGAGGTCTTCTCTAACCTCAAATAAAACTTTTAAACATAACTTGGGATTTTGCTTTCCTTGACTAGACCAATCCCTAACAGCTTTAGGCTGATGTAGCAGGCTTTGGCCCATTACATTGAATTGGATTCCTCATAGTTGGAATAGAACCTTGCTCCTATGGTATATTTTGTTAGTCTAGTACGCCTCTAACTCTCTTATTGTCTTGGTAGAATAGATGACTCCATATTCTTGGCTGCTTCCAGCTTGATATTTTCTATACTTGTCATTCAACTCTTGTTGAAAGTTCCTAGGGGCAAGTTCTTGCGTTATGTGGCGATAACTGGAGCTAACAATTTGGTTAAAGCCTCATCTCATAAATTTATGGCATTTAATGAAGACATGCTTATCACCCAGTGATGGCTAAGGTGGTGTGCTAGCAATAAAAATGGCAGTAGTATGCCCCATTTTTTATTTGTTTTCATGGCCCTCTTCTTTAGTATTCCTCCTAGGGTTCTGTTCACAAGTTCAACCTTCCATTTAATGAAGTTGTATAGGAAAGGGTATATTATTGCCTCAATCCTACCTGATCCCTAAACTTTTGTAATACACCAAAGAATAAGTTCTGTCCATTGTCCAATAGCAAAATTTAGGGGATGCATGTCTGGTTATAGTTTGCTTATATAAGAATCTGGCTTTTGCTCCTGCAGCGTAACTCTTGAATGCTGATGATTAAACCATTTGGTGAAAATCGTTGATTTCTGCATTTTTGAACTTAATTCCACTAGTTCTGGTAGGAAGAGTTCTTATCACCTTTATGGATATATTGCAAAAAGGAACTATTGGAAAAATTGAATGATGATCAAATTGCTTTTCAAGAGCTTGAACCTCGCATAGGGTAAACAAACCAAGGCTTGGTGGACTTCTTCTGACATTGACTCCCAATAAAACTAGCCTTTTAGGTAGGCCAATACCTTCTGAAAACGTCCATTCCCAACGTGCCTGTGGGCTTCCATTACTAGCTCAATTTTAAACGCTGGCATAGATATATGTTGCTACTTCTCAATGATCTAATCCTATATGCTTCCTTCACTATGTTAGGTAATTTGGATAATATTCTAAAGATAGTCTTTTCTCCATCAGTCTCATCCTACCATTCTTATTCTGGTAGCATAATCAGGTCATATAGCTGACCGCTTTCATGTTCATGAAGTTGGAAAACAGGTAGTCAAGAAAGTCCATCAGCATTGAGGTGTTTGTTTTCTGTCCTATAGATGATATCAAAATAATATCCCTTGTAGCTGAACTGCTACTAAAGCAATCTTATTTTAAGATCCTTCATACTGCATATCAAGTGAGTGACACTTGATCCAGAACCACTTTATAATACACTTAATATAATTAAGGTGAGAGACTTTAACTGTTCTGATAACTTTCAGGAACTCTTTTTTAGTCACGGTATAATTCTATACTAATCATGAGAAGACCTTGAATTATATTCTATGGTATGGTCTATCCTTACTTCATCTAATTGGACAAGTATAGCTTTGAGACTAATATTATTTAGAACCCTGTACAGATAATATGTCTTGTTAAAGTATAGGTAGGTCCCCCCTTGGGTTGGGACCATCTAGTACAAAAAAAGTATAGGTAGGTCAGAATTTGTGCCGCTACAAATATGATTTTTAGTCTATAAAAGCCACGCTTTATTCAGGGCCCCACTTAAAATTAGCTCCTTTGTCAATATGTATGTGAGTGGTGCAGTTAAATATACAAAATTGTGGGATAAACTATTAATAGTATGCCGCCATTCTGAAAAAGTCTTAGATTCATGCATACTTTGTGGTTAGCACATAGCCAAAATCGTGCAGATCATTCTTTATATAAGTTGATTTTCTGGGGCCTGATCTTGTTTCCAATGGTATTCCAACTGCGTCTTATAAAGGTAGGATTACTGAGCTTCAGTTTTGGTTGTATTATTAAAGAGGGTAAAAAATTTTTTCAAGTTTACATATGGTCCTGGAACGTATGGATGAACACAGTAGTATGGTCCAAGTAGGTTAATATACTTAATAACTTCAAATCCACTAAGATCTGATCCATCACTCTTTGGAACGTTTCAGAGGCGTTGCATAGCCCCCTGCAGAATCCTAATCGGTTCTAATAAGCCCTGATTGCTGAAAAGGTCACATTTCTCTTGGTCTTTAGTTGACGGTTCCATCTGCCAGTAGCCACTGGTCAGGTCCAGGGCAGAGAGGTACTTTTATTCACCCAGACACTTTATGGCGTTATCAATTCTAAATAGAGGGTAACATTTTTTTTCTTTATATTTCTGTTCATCCAGTAGTAGTTTTAAGACTTGTTAGCACATGTGGTGCTCAAGTAGTAGTTTATAACCATGCTTTGTGTTCCATCTTCCTTGAATACTAACAACAGTTGAGAAGCTCATAAACTTTTTGATGTTCTTACCATCCCAGGTTTGATGAGTTAATAAATTACTTCATGATCACTTCATTTTCAATTTTAATTGGCGTTAAGGCTTAGACTTGTTTAATATAGATGAGCTGGTATACATTATAATAAACTCTCCTTTGCAAAGCACATAGTCATTTGGTCCAGTAATGAAGATGACATTAAACTCATATTGGAGTTCGTCCAGAAAACTTTTTGTCCTTTACCCTTGCTTTCTAGATTCTAATCATGAAAATTCATAACCGCGTGTACTGATTAATCGTGTCACAACTTACTTACCTTGCTTGGACAACGACTTGTCCTTTATCTACTCAGATAGGCTGGTTAGTGATATTCCCTGATATGACAGTCAACTCTCCCTTGATTAAATTAAAGAACCCAGATAAAGCCATAGCGCTTTCTCTTTGATCCCACCGCGGCTATATCTTTCATGTGTTTGGCTAAGTTTTAATGACTGAAAATGACATAATACATTGTATTCCAGATCTGATTTCTACATTATCGCATTAGGTACTGATAAACCTGATAAAGCATTGACTGAGGCAGGTTTTTACACTATACTCATTAAATTTATAGTTGATTGCTTATATTAATTGTTTCATTTCTATAAAGCATGACATCTACTTGCGCGTCTTAACCTCTTTGTTATAAATATCAGAGCCAATTGGTACCTGAGTATACTAACAGTGCTGGTATTAAAATTGAGTATCTACGCCAAAATTCAGTTGAACTTGGTACTAATTAGGAAGTAGTAATGAAAGTTGTCCAGACCTACTTCTTAAGCCATCAAAACCATTCACTCAAAATGTAATGACAATGCATATTATGCTCCTAAAGAAAGAGAATGTCATGTGTAGCTGTTCTTTGCATAATGCTATAGTTGATGTTCAGCAAAAACTTGATTTTTATCAATTTAAAGAACATCATTCTTATGAGAGCTCCTTTGTCAAGAACTTCTAAGATGAGAACTCTCTGTCTAAAAACTTTGACCTTTGTTATACATTAATAAATGGGTTTCTGATTGACAAAACTTCTGTGGCAGACAACTCAAATTGCAACATAGCTTCTGACTTGGGAGAATCTTTTACTGATAGAGTAGTAGCTGGTTTATGTTCTTAAGTGTGTTTATCACAAGCTGTTCTTCCTCTTTATTGTTTTTGATTGTTTTTGGGCTGAGTGGCCTGTTCCAGGTAAGTGTCATTAAATCTTTTTCTGTTATCCCATGTACTCACAGCCAAACAGGTACAGTCACAGTAATAGGTAACCATACCACGTGGTAATCTGCTCTAACTACATCCTCATCTTTGTAATCATTTTCTCCTTATATATGTATATTCACCCATTTAACAACAATAGTATCTTCTTTAGCTGATGTATCCCTTTTCTTGATATTGTTCATTGGAAGGTATCGCCAAAATTTTCCCAGTTTGTGGCACTTGTTGCCTTTATATTCCTTATTAGGTTGAATTTATAAAGGCTTTGGATTCTTATATGTGGGCTTCTCAATCTTATCCTGAGTGACATAGTCAGATTTGCTTATTCTTCATGCTGTTTGGTGCTTTAGATTAATTCTCAAACATCCGTTGGATTTTTATGCACTTTAATTAATGTCCTTTTAGTAACATTATGGCCTTGATAACCAGGGTTGTATTATTCTTCAAAACATGATGCATTTTTAATTTTCTCAGTGGCTCCATATATTCAGTAGTTTAGTCCATAGGGTCATTTGTCAATAACTGATGTGCTTTAAAATGATATCTAGTGGCGCAAATGAAGACTGATTTTTCTTTCTTATAAGTAAAAAGTGTTCCTGCTTCATGGTCTGGACGTCTAGATCGCTTTCAAGTTCATACAAGAGGATATACTTGACCTCATTTCATATGTCCTGAGTGTCAATTTGCACTGAGAATCTTTTAGGCCTTAAGACTTATGCGCCTTGTAAATGACAAGCTTTCTGGTGATCACTCTCACCATTCATGCTGTTCTCGTATATCTGCATGAACTTAAAATTCTTCCTTCACCAGGAGTAACCATGGTTTTAAATATGGTTTTAAGATTTCTTTAACTATTCACTGTGCATGATGCATGTTGGTGGAGCGGTCAGTTGAGTGGTCAATACCAGTGACTATAAACAATCACTGCTCTAATAGAGTTAACTCTAGTTGTGGCCACTCTTTTAAGATATAAAGCCTTTGATTATTCCTTTCAAAGGTATAAGTGATAAAATTATACTAATAAAACGATCTATGTATTGTTCAGGTGTGGATGTTCATTGTTGTTTTTACAATATAGTAGTCAGGCTTTAATATCATTCAGGGTGTACTCAATCTTTCTCACAGTGTCAGTTCCACCTACAATTGGTGTCACAACAACACATGCATCCTAGAGGTTTCCTTAAATTACTAAAGCTGTGTTTCTAGATCCTCTACTTCTATTTCTAATGACTTGATCTTTTAGTACTAGTGGGGACCAACCCAAGTTGGGGCATCCACACGTTTTTATTTACAGTTGACAAGTAAAACTGAGATTAAATTCTAACATGGTGTATTGACATTAAGCCTAAGCTTCCATAATAGAAGGATAAGGGTTGGGGGATCTATGTCTGAAATTGGCTGCTTCAGATAGCAGGCAAAGTTGGACAAAATGGGGGTTAGAGCATCAGAAGTATGGAGCATAAAGATGATAGATGAGGATTGTCCTTATTTTTGAGGCTCTTGGTATGCCTCACCTTAGAGTATTGAGAAATCTGGTGCTCAGCAAATAAAAAATAAGTTTATCCATATAAAATAATGCTCAAAGCGCTGATGACTTTTGGGTAGTTGGGATCAAAAAGTGAAAATTTCACCACATCTATGCACGCAAAGCCTGCAGCAAATGTGAGATTTTCAAGGTCAAATTTGGCATAGTTCTGGAGATATATGGTGAAATTAGGGATAAGAATTCCCTTTAAAATGACTCCATCTCTAAAGGTAGAACTTGGAGGATAAGGGTGTTAGTAGGGGAAGTTTCTGTATTGACTTCCGTTTTGTTTCTAGTGTTCTATAAGGTAAGCCCTTTTGAGGGTGGAAACGGCGGGGGAGTCAAATTTGGCTTTCTCTAAAGATTAAGCCATATTAAATTAGGTTCAAATCTATAATCCTTGTCTTCATCATTGGTCCATCTAAAAATATTAAGTAAATTTAAATTGGCCATTTCTGGGCCAACCTCATAAATTTTGTGGATGGTGTTGGGAGCTGATTGGCACACATAATTTACCAAGGCAACTCTTCAAGCGCCTGAATTTGGATTTTTTAGCACTAGTGGTGCCCAACCCAAAAGGGGGAGCCGCCAACCATCTTTATATGCAAATGGGCCAAAAAAGGGATTAACATAAATTAAAAAAAATCCTAATATAGCCCCTAGGTTATCAGCCTAGCAAGCCATATTAGATGGCGAGGAAGCTTTGGGGAAACTTTTTTCCAGCGCCCACTTTAGCTGGCGGACCATGGCGGACAACATCAGGGTAGGGGCATCAGCGACATGAGGCATAAGGAGGTATAGTTTTGGGTTTTCTTCATTAATAAGGCCAGCAGTGTCCATCGTCTCAACGTATTGAGCAAGTTGGTGCTCAGCAAAAGTGATGAGAGATGGCACACAAGTAAATGACTTGATGCGCCGTTGGGTTTGGGGATAGTTGGGGTCAAAAAGAGAGGTTTTTGCTGCATTAATGCAAGCGTGGCTCGCACTGAAAGTGAGCTCCTCAATTTCATATTTAGCATCCTCATCAAAATCGGAAGGGAAATTTGGGATGGGAATACCCTCAACTAGGGGTTTCATCACCCCATGGAGATGCTGGCAGAGGAGGGTGTTGGCAGGGGCAGCTGCGGCTTCCACTGCCATTTGATTTATATTTTTATAATTTGGAAAGCTGCTTTTAGAGCAAAAATGGTGGGGGCACAAATTGGGAGGATCAATAAAAAAACTCCTCCAATGCGAAATCTGGCTTCACATTGTATGGCCAGTCGCTACCATCAATCCAATCGAGACACTTGAAGGAATTAAGCTCAGCTAGCACTGGCCCAGCCACAGGAGTTGGTATGGTGGTGGAACCTAATTGACCATGAACAGTCAACCACGGCAGCTCAGCCAAAACTGTTTCAGCCATTGACTCAATATTCTGTAGCCCAGCCGAAATTATTCAATTTTTTATAAAAATTAAATTTTGATTGGCTGCTGCTTTCAAAGCAGCGCCAGAATTACTTGAGGGTGGGGTGGGAGGATCACGCCCCATTCAAAAAATTGGGGCAAGGCAGCCACTGGGGCGGCTCCAGAAGGAGGGGAAATGGAAGCGGCAGAGGCAGAAACTGTGGGGCACTTGCACTTTGAGTGGTCAATCTCAAAGCACAAGGGGCAGATGGTGTGGCAATTTTCGACGTGCGCCCAAAAAGGATGATCAGGGGTGGACCTGATCATGGTGAAGGGGGAATCGCGAGATGTTGTCACAATTAAATGGGCAGATTATCATGAAGGCACGAGAGCCTGCCAGATGATCTGCCCCATGGGGCACCACAAACTGCAACATGGGGTCTGCGCCATAAATGGCCAAACCCTCCATGAGCTCATGACGGAGGCATTCAGGGGAAAGGTAGGAGGGCAACCCAGCGAACTGGACCACCAAAGTGGTCTCATCTGGGAGCCGTATGTGAACAGTGGGGAGCGGAATTTTTTTATAAATCAATTGCAGCTTGGCTGCTGCCACTTCATCAGCTTCTGAGCGGATGCTAAGGTTGTAGTACCCCTTAAAGGGGCAGAAGTCAATAAAGCTGGCAGGTTTGAAAACTGCCGTGGCCATCTCAATGATGGCTGCACTTGCATATGGGAAAAGATTCCCATATTTGACCCAGAGGCCAAAATGCAAATTGCTCCATGGGAGCACCAAAGGGCTCCGGAGCACTACCTGAGAGCTTGCAAGGTGGTGGGCCAAGTCCCAAGGGGGACATAACACCCAATAGCGTTGGGAACACAAGCAGAGCCAGTCCAGGCACACTTTGGTGGTGGCCGAAGGATGCCAGATGGCAGCACACCACCACCCCAAGCCAGGGCAGCAGGTGTCAATTGCACTGACATTGGTAGGTTTGGGCTTGATCAAGTGGTCATGTTTTGTTTTTTTTTCAAAAAACCAAATTTTGCTTCAATTTAGGTATTGAAGTGAAAGAGTGAAAGGATATGCCTGAACTTAAATTTTCTTAGGAAAAATTCAAAATTTGGACTTTGATTAGCAGAGCGGTGGTAGCAGCGCCCATAGTGTTGGATATTAGAATATTAGACATTAGGGAGAATATCAATTATCTGACTTCCACAAGAAATTCAACGCCTATGCCCAAGAAATGAATTAAGAAAACCCCATCAATAAATTATAAAGAAACGTTGATAGTTGGTAAGGCTCAATTATGTACTAGGAAAATTCCATCAGACTGACTTGAGTCCAAAATACACCATGACAAAATCATTTTCTTATCAAAGCAAAGGATCATCAAAATGTCAAGCGACCATTACACTAGGTGTCACATGAGGCAGTAAATTTAGATGTACCTGCAAAAGTGTAAAAATCATAAATCTGTCAAGTGATTGACCTAAGTGAAGCCAAGTCTCATCTGATTTGGTATAATGATAATACTTTTTCTACTTATCAAAGATATACTACAAAGGAATTGTACAATCTAAATGCATCGCTTAACAACTTTTCTTTCTCGTTGCAAACAATTTTACAACCTATTCAATTCAATACTGAATCTAGTTTGATAATCTCACAGAGGAGATTAGTCTGCGCCCATGTCAGGGAGCAGTTGGGAAAGCAAGGTAAGAGGAGCAGGTGGAAAACCCACGGCCTCCAACGTTCAAAAACGCCCCGGAGAATCTGGCAGAATAGACAAAAATCTTAAAAAACTGGCGGTCACAATTTCCCTCGGAGATACTCGCATGGCAAGCACAATGCAACCAGTACATCAACACGCCACACTCCCAGCCACTTTTGTTGGTGGAATTCAGAGTCCGCGTGTTTCTGGACATCCAAAAAATGGCCTTATGGGAAAAATTCTGTGAAGATGTGCACACAATTTTCCTGACTGTGGTGTACGTTGCACCTCACTCCATGTCACGCGGTTAGCTGGACCTAGGTTTTAAAAGCAAAAAGGCAGCAGATGAGGCTGCAGCAGTGTGCGTAGTGATCAACCTCCCCAAAGGGCAATGGGTCATCGAAACCAAATGCACCAGATGGACAAAATCAAACCAAATTTTCCTCACGTTTGACTTTTTGCCTACTACAGTAAAACGTGACATTTTGGAACAACACTTGAAAGATGGTATCGCCGTATATGGTGAAATACAATCTTTCAAAATGCAACGCTTCACGCTGATGCCACACCTGTGCACCAGCAAAGCCATCGCAGTTCTGACCCCAACTGAGGAGATTGCGAAGGACCTAACCCATATCCTGCACTCCACTTTTATTGATATCACAGGGCATACCACCTACCCATTCCAGGTGACCGTGGACAGCGCGCCCCCTATTTGCACCCACTGTGACACGTTTGGCCATAAGGCGCACGCATGTCCCATCAAGGAGGGTGTCACATTCTAAGAGCACCCCTCAGTGGCCATGGCCAATGGAGAGGCGCACTACAAACCAACAGCAAGCACCAAGGAGGCTTTCCCGTGGGGAGCACAAGGCTGCTACCTAAAAGTAAAGCCTATCTCCCCGCAAGAGTGGAAGAAGGCCAAACAGGCCCATAAGGCCGCGGCCAAGGAAGCTGCCAAGGCCACCACTGCTATCACACACTCACAATGCCAGGAGGACATGGAAATCTTTGTGGTGGAAGCAACTCAGGAATCCATCAACCAATCAGATTGGGAAGCCCATGCTGAGCAGGCCACTCAATCTGAGGATCCAAAGGGAGATTTGATCGCACCCAATTGTTGCACCCAAGCTCCAGTCAAAACCAACTTGGGACCTATCCCAACTGAAAAAAAAATTTCAACCCGCTCAACGGTGCACCAAACTCATCTGCACTGCAAAAAATTTGTCTGACGTCAGGAAAACAAAAAGTGAAGGCTAAAGCCAACGCGACTCTTTCTGCAAAAATCAACAAAAACTCCAATAGCGTTGCTGCTAACACCTGCGCTGCTGTGAAGGCCCGTGGGGATCTAGAAGAGGCTGGTGGGCCTGGGGGCCCACCCCCTCACACCTAAGGCGCGATGGGGGAAACCTTCACTTTAGGGACGTTGAATATTGCTGGACTCAAGGCCTCCCCATCCCAGGCTAGGAAACTGAGTTTTTTACAACACAATTTACCCATGGATATCCTGGCCATCCAGGAGTCCCACTGTCCACGAGGTTCTGAGGAAACTTGGAAAACAATGCTCCTCCTATCCCTATCCTTTTGGTTAAAGCACTGTGAAGTGCTAATTTGGAAAAATAATTTTTTCAATTTTGTATCCTAGGAACATTCCTAAATGGCCGAGTGCTCATTGTCACTTTCTTGTGGGCTGACATAGCACACGCAATTGTCAACATCTATGCCCCAAACAGTGCACATAAGCATCAGGAAACTTTTCCTTGGTCAAATCCCTCCCGCTACCCCCAGATTCTTTCCTAGTCAGCGACATGAACTGTTGGCTAACCACACCAATGGACCGATGGCCTTCCTCACCCCACGCCCCACAGGGTCACGTAGAACTATGCGTTCTAAAGGCCACCCTTGGGTTAATAGATGCACTGCTGCGACATGCCCCGCTGATTAAAAACATGATGCATCCCCACATCCACAATGGCCAATTAAGGTCCATGACCCACATCGACCTTATTCTAACGTTGGCGAAATTCCAACCCCACATGTCCCACTTCAAAACAACAAAAATGGAATTCTCTGACCATTGGCTGGTCTCAATAACCTACCACCTACCTGTCACAGTTGCTAAGGCCCCACATTGGTGCAAAATCCGCCCCCCCGAGCTTGCGTCGCCAGGATTTTCCACATGGGTGGAAGAGGCAACTTTGGCAAAAAAGTTTGTTGCACCTTTTTGCGTGGACCCCATTTCCACATGGGCAACTTTCAAAGAGGACACCATCTGCCACTCTCGCCATCTCTCCTCCAGACGCTCTTGAGCCACATTGGCGGTTATCTAACGCGCTCTGGCAGAGTTGGCACACTTGGAGTCCAACATCCCAGCTACAGGATACAGCCCTGCATGGGGCCAGAAGTGGGCGGAGGCAGCCGCCCACCTCAACGCACTCGAAAGGCAACACAAACATCAGGTTTGAGTTCAATACAGGGCCACATGCATCACAAAAGGTGACAAGTGCACCGCATATTTCTTTAAAAAAAATTTTGCACCACGCCAGAGCGTGGCCTGCACACAGGTACGAAAATCAGATAATTCCATTGCGGATAAACTGGCTGAAGTGGCAATTGAAACGCAAAAATATTACTCCAAGTTGTACTGAGCCAAACCAATTTAGCTGGCCGAAGTGGCAGAATTTCTTGACTGAACCCCGTCTGTACTGTATTCCAATACCCAGAAATAATGAATTTAATTACTCTGAATGAATTATGGACAGCCATTAGCGGTGTGCCAAACTGAAAATGCTCAGGCCCAGATGGCATTCCATATGAGTTCTACAAAAAATATTTCAAATATATATCCCCATTGCTGCTCGCCTCACTTAACCAAAGCCTGTTAAAAACGTGCCTCCTACTAGGGGGACATGAGGCCTTTACTGTCACACTCTTCAAGAAAGGAAATATGCTAGACTTAGCCAACTGGCGCCCCATTTCTTTAACAAACACAGACACTAAAATTTTAACAAAAATTATGGCTAGCCAATTAGGGACTGCAGCATCTGCCACCATCTCCCCAGAACAATTTGGTTTCACCCCCAGAAGGTCGATTTGGGATAACGTGCACTCTGTGGCTAATGTATGTCAGTCCACAGCCTCTGGGGCACTTGTATTCTTGGACCAACAAAAGGCCTATGATAGAGTAAACTGGGAATACTTTAGGGCCTGCCTCCATCAATTCCGCCTACCCCCTCGCTTCATCAACTGGGTGATGCTGCTCACGGAATCTGCAACAATGGCAGTGCGTGGCCCTGGCTTCCTAACGGAAGTAGTCCGCCCTCAAAGGGGCTTGCGACAAGGGGACCCCCTCAGCCCAGACTTATACAACTTCAGCCTTGACCCACTACTGCGAAATGTGAATGCCCAACTCACTGGGGTCCATGTGCCAGGCCAAGCCCCAGTCAAGATATTGGCGTTCGCAGATGATTGTGTGGTTGGGGTGTCTAATAATCAAGATGCACGCGCGCTTGAAGCTCTCATCCAGGAATATTCCCGGGTAAGCAACGCGGCACTGAACGCCTCCAAAGCCGAAATCGTCCTCCTTGGTCAGTTTCAGAACTGCTGGACCCCAACAATTAGTTCCCAACCTGGCCCATCTGCTCGCCCACGTCCTCGCCCTACTAACTCAACGCACACCGCCCCACTGGTGCTCCCCTTTGTGCCACGTCCTACCATAGGACCGGTACGCCATCTGGGCGTGTGGATGGAGGCAGGCGGATATGCGTCAGCAGTAATGGAGTTCCATATTATGGACAACGTGACGAAGCAAATCGCCTCTCTCAGAGCCCACCCTACTTCCCTTACTGGCAGGGTTGTTTTAGCCAACTCTATGCTCCTCTCCAAAGTCTGGTTTGGAGCCCACGCCATCCCCTTCTCCCCAAGCTTTTTCAAATCCTTGTATGCCTTGCTGCAAGGATGGCTTTAATCAGGCCGCCCTCCACCAGTGCGGCTAGAGGTCATGTTTGGCCCTCATCATCATGGTGGCATGGGCCTGCTTGACTTCAAAGCCCATGCTGCCAAGATCCTGGGCACCTGGATCGCGGCCGTCACTGCCCCTACACTCCCCTCCCAACACTGGTCCCGCGCAGCCCGCTCCAACTTCTCCCAAGCCTTGGGCCTCAACAATCCATCAAACCCCCACTCCCTGATGAAATACCTCGCATCACACACATTGGCCACAGGTCATCACGGGACTAAAACCCACTACAAACGAATCTTACTCTTCATGCGAAGTGCAGAGTGGAGAATTCATATTAGCGGACATACAACCTGAAGAGGCCGCCCCTCTCCTCAGTTCACACAAGAGGTACAGGGCTACCCATCCATGATGGCGTGATCCCCATTCGGCCCCATGTCCTATCCAGGGTGGACTACCTGGACATGATGGACATCCCTTATTCCACTGAGACCCAAAAGATTATCTGGAAATACGCACACCATCCCCTGTTGCAGCCTCAAGTCCACTCCCATGTGTGGCGCTGCCTGAGGCAGGTGTATCGTACAGCTGAGCGCTCTAATGCTTTACACTCATCCTGTGTCGTGTGTGGCCAGTATGGAACGCTGTTCCACCGCCTGGAGAAGTGCCCCACCTCTAAAGTGATATGGCGCGAAGTTCAACGTCTGCTGGGCCAGGATCAAACGCATCCCTTCAGTCTGTCAAGAGATATGTTTGCTTTATCAATGGCCTCCTCCTTTCCACCCTCCCTCCATGCTCTGGTGGTTGCAATCGCCATGTGGACCATCCACACGATTGTCTTAGATGCCATCGCAGGCTCTACCCCCACCCTCCCAGAAACTGTCCACAGATTCTGGTCTCATTTGGTGGACCACTTTCAAGCGTGGATGTTTGGATACCTCCCACCGCGTCGCCGACAGCTGGTCTCCTCCTGGTTCCCAGTCTGGTTCATCAAATCAGACCCCTTCCTCCACACGTGCTCAATAGTGGCTACGGCCCCTTCACACGTTCCCTCCCCCTCCCCATAAGTGGCGTTCCCGCTGGCAACAAGAGATAGCATCGCTTCTCTGGGGTGCCTCCCCAGGTACTAAGTTTGTCTTTCCTGAGTCATATTTGGAAGCGTTTATCCCATGGTCAGCCTTCCCCACAATAAATTTAAAATAGATGCATCGCTTAACCAAATTCCTCCAATAGATTTCCCTTTCATTAATTTTATTAATTTTTCTGTATGTGGTTCATAATTTTGTATGTAACATAAAACCCTTATTCCATACCAAAATAAAGTAACGCCATTTATCTATATCTATTTCTGGTAATTGACTTCAATAAGTCCCTTCACCAATATCACCAAAGGATAGAGTTCTACCTGATGAGACCTAAGTGTGACTTGCACTCTCAAAGATAGATGAAGTACTTTTTGTGAGTCTTAGACGGCTTCATGTATTGACTGCCATGCTTTTTGGGAATAGCACCATCAAGCCACAAAAATGGAAGACCTACAGGCTGGGACTCACTATAGGGGGCTCATCAAAAGCTTAATGATACCTGCACCTAAGTTATTACACCATAGAAGACAATCTAATTGTAGTGCAACCTGCTCATCACAAAGAAAATGTTAAAGAAGATGACTGAATGTGAAGTCCTCCTTTGTCAGATTTTTAAAAGTATAAGAAGTCCCAATGGAGATTCAAAAATCTTGATGGCTAACCTGAATTTCCAATAAATTAGTTTGAGACTTACTTCAAGGAATCTAAACCAGGAGAAAGAGACAGCTTTGAAAGGACACCACTATGGACAAGAATCTTATAAATTTATATGAGTCCAGTTTCTCAGATACATTTGTATTAAGTGAAAGTTTATCCTTCTACTTCATGCAATTTTTACAACCAGCACTTTACCATACCATGCACCTATTAGGAGTCCATAAAGAGGAACTCCATTATCATATTAATACCCAAAGGACTTTTAAAGATGGCCTATGAACATTTATATATTTTAGCATCTTGAAGTATATGGGGACTTCTGCTGATTGATAAAAGAAAATTGTTCCATTATCATTCAACTTACTATCCATATGAGAACCATTGATTCAGGAAACCATTAATTATGCGGAGAAAGCTATGAAACTCTTTGTTGGGTTTTAGGCTTTTTGTTATGCTCACTGGTGCATTTTGCACCTAAATTCCAAATAATATTTCCGCAGTAGAAGCTGTACGTTCTACTGGCGGGTTATTATTTCATGGTATTAGGCGGACTACTTATCCTTAAAACTAATAACTTTTAAATTAAAATAAAGGATGGGTTTTTATAAGGTTTTTAAAAGTTGCGACGATAGGGTCAAAAAAGAACCCTAATATATATGTCGCTGCTTTATTAATTAAACAATATGAAGCTCAAAGTGCAAGGGCCAATAAATATATTATAAGTTTACAAGCATCCAAATATAGGGAATATGGGGTTTTGACCTATTGGAACTCTCAATTCTGACTCGCTTCAATGGAACAGCTGATGGAAGGTTGATACTGGGTAGGACAAGTCCATTAGGTAAAGATTTGATATATTTAACCCAATCAATGGGCAGGAAAATATTTGCACCTTGCGGGACCCTTTCCAACCCTATATGAAATGGGGTGGTCTCCGCCTAGGTGTTTAAGGTAAACTTGAAGTGGGCCAAGGAGGAACCTTGGATAAACTCCCCTGATTCCGCTGCATGGTCAGAGAAATTTGACTACCTGAACTCGTTCTATTTGCCCATGAATTATGATATAAAGTATTACCCCAATTTGAGGGATTTCAGCGAGAATAAGCCAGGGTCTTTTGGCTGATAGTAGTGTTATTTTACCTCCAAAACGCTCTTCTCACAATATCAAACTTGTAATTGTCTGACACTTTTACAAAAAAAGATATTTCAGAATCTGATTAAAGGACCCAGAAATTACTTGAAGATTTTTTCCCAAGAGCTTCAACATCAAGGTACTAAAGCCATATTGAAATAGTAGCACAAGTTTTGTTAAAAATTTCAAAATTAAACAAAATAGATTAAGCTCCTCAAATAATTACTGGATCATGCTTTAAAACTGATTGATGATCTTGAAGCCCACAAAACCTCAGAGGCTCTTTCAGTATCATAAAACCTTACTGCCTAAGTAGCCCATGTTGGATTGGATATGGCATCCCGTGTGACTCATGTGTCTACTGATTCCATTGTTGAGAGACTCAACAAATTGGAGGGAAATATGAGGGCATATAACCTAGTCAATAAGACATTAACCAAATATAACGTCACCTTAATGAAGCTGAAAAATGCTTGATTACTCTCATCAAAGAGCTGAAGGCCAAGACTGACAAGCCTCCTTAGAGCACTGAATGCCAACAGATGAAGGAGACGTAGAATTGGCGCATTGGAGTATTAGAGGATGAGAATATACTCTTGTAAACTTACCACTCATCTGTTCATCAACAAATTTATGATATGGACTTCTGCGTTAAGGAATTGGAGAATAATAAATTCATTCTCAAAAGATAATTAATCCGTTGGATATCACACAAAGACTTACTCTAGAGGAAATGGATCAACATCTTAATCCCTCTATAGGATTAAATTAGTCAAGTCTCATGTCAAGTTAGACAGAGTAAGACATGTACTGAAATTACTGAATCTAAAGCTCCTGTATTACACGTCATCACAGGTTGGAAGCCACTATCTTTAATCCTGCCTTCAAAGACAATTTTACACCTGGAGAAGTGATTATAAAAATTTACTCTATGTTTATGAAGCCAAGATGTAAGGTGCAACTGATAATCAAAAATTTAACCTTATTTTATCTTGCTTGTGAATATAGCTTAAGAGTTTATGGTACCTCATAAAGAATAAGCTGATACCTGGAGTGAAGTGAAAGTAAGTGTTTATTAAAAAATTCACTTTTAATCAAAGCTTGATATGAAAAGGCAGGCTTTATGAGGATTGCGCTATTACATTTTGAAGCCCTGGCCAAACATGTGGATTGCTTCTATATTGAGTCTCAAATGCTGATGACCTCAAATATGCTTACATTAGACAATGCCGTAGTGCCGTTGAGCTGGTTTACATAGTAATTCCAACTTAGTCATGCAAGTCATATCTTTCAAATGAATCTTCAACTCTGTCTTATACATTAAAGAAGCCCTGCTTGATGTAATTGATATACACAAGCCAAAGACCTCCAGAAAGGCTTCCACAAAACCCAGAGTATATACCATGGAGGAATTGAAGCCTAATCAGGTGGATAAGCTCAAGTGTAACTACTGCAATAAGAACAACATTTCTGAAGATATTTCTTTCAAAAAAGAACCCTGCCCTTGCTGAGCAGGGAAAAGGGCATTTGGATTATATTCAGATACCAATAATGATGACCAGCCTAAAGTACCTGAAAGTGAACCATTGCAAATCGCTCATCTTGTTTGCATTGCAAATGATTCTAGCGACAACTCTGAAGTGTTTATGAGGACACAGGTTAGTATATTTTAGGTACACCTTCTGAGCTTGCCATATTGGATTGCTTGAATGCCAAATATTTTGATTCTACCCAGGTTCCAGAGTACACTTACCTCAGTCATGGGATTGGATATTCGAGTTTGATCATTACAGTCAGTAGTGCTAATCAATACCTTGCCCAGTTAATCTGACACATCTCATTCATGCACTATCTAATAAAGGTTAAGCAGATATAACCCCAAAATTGCCTGAAATCTCAATGCAACGTTCCATCTTCAATAGGTGTTAGATCACCCGCCTAAGTTTGGAGGAACCATTACAAAGTAAAAAGTGTGATTTATAAGGCCAGGGTAATGGCTATCTTGAATATGTGATCAAAATCTATGTTATCTCATCTCATCTCATCAAGAAGATCAAACTTACCCCAGACCTTAAATACACTAAATAGCAGAGTACTGCCACTCAAACAATTCTAAGGCGATAAGTGCATATTCTTCCTTGCCAATTTGAGTTGAAAATTAGGTTTCTCAGCTCCTGCAGTTGCACTGGATAAAATCCAGTAAGATCAACTTATTGGGACTCAGTTTATAATCAAATATGAAGGAGTCATCAATCTGAAAAAAGGTTATATATCCTTCCTCTACCATCAAGTTCCTTTTGTGCTAGATATAAAAGACCCTTTAAGAAATAGTACCCTTGTCTAGTAGATTATTTTGTTTCCACTTTATTGTTATGATATTCTACCTCTGGAAGATATATGTTAAAGCTCCCCAACTCAGTAGATGCAGCAGAAGGCAACCATTTTATGATACTGATGAGGTAAAAATAATTAAGTAGAACAAATAGCGGTTTATACCAACATAGCCCTGAGTTTACCCCAAACTGCTTGCTACAAATCATTAGTGTCAATGGAGTCAGTAGATTTAAACCAATAGTTTTACCAGGAGTCTTAAACACAGCTTATAAACGGCCTATTGAGCTACTATTTTAATACCTGAAAAATCAGGATATCTTTACTAAAGGAGCATCAAGAGATTGGCAAAGTCAATTAATTCCTATCAATGAAATTGACAAGGATCGTTTTATTGGTAATCACCTTCATTTTGCCCCTACCCATAAATAATTTGAATTGTGACATTCCTCAAGTCCAAATATCCAATAAATTACATCCTGAGGAACCTGGGAAAGTGCATCAATTATAAAAAATTATCAATAAAATTATTTGAGTCTGATGTTGACTATGGTCACATGAAGAATTGGACACATAGTTTTGACATAGGAACTCAACCCCAATTGATTAATGCCATATATGAAGTCAAAGGTAGATGAGTTTTGGCATAACTGTTCTCTTGACTGACGCCGAAGTTTGAAAATGGGCTCAAAGCTGTAATCTATCGGAAAGATAAAAAAAACAAAAAAGCTGAGGCAAAATTGACTAATTTTTCTCTTTAAAAAGCGTCAATATCTATAGGGCGTGTGGGGGGATTGGTGCCTCAGGGACCTTAACGGCCCCATACATCAGAAACTTACACTGACTTCCAGATTGACTTCCTTAACAGCGCCCTCATTGTTCTGTGTCATCCACATGACCTCAGAAGTGGGTACATGCCTCTTGATATTTGGGAAGCAAAGATGGGATTCCTGAAGGCATCCCATCAATTCTCATGCATATGATGCTTCCTGATCAAATCTCATATCAGTGCCTTTAAAATAAGGTTCCGTTCATGCTGACTTAAGAGTCAACTTTATTAAGGCTCAATTTGGGAGTAGATATTTTGACTCTCTCATTGTCTCAGATCCTTACAAAGCCTTCTCAAAATCCTGTCAGAGGGGGGTATAGGGCTGAAGGAATCTGCTATGCACTTGATTCACCACTGTCCCCAATCGACATCTGCAATGGAGTACTCCAAGTTTGCCTTATGAATGACCTTATAATGTCCAGACCAAAGAACATCGAGCTTGTTCTGTCAATCTCTGGTTGAAGGTGATAAAAGAGAATGAGGTCACCTAATTAAAAAATTGGTAAGGAGGGTCAGCCATAATTAGTTATCATGTTTCTCTTTCTGTGGTGGTGACAATGCCTTGCGTGGTCAGGGCTTGAAGCTGGACAATTTCATTGGATAAGGCCCTCATAGTTAAATCAGAGTTCTCAGGTATGGAGTTATTTAGTAGGGGCTGTGTTAAATTTTGGCTTATTTCAATGGCTGGTTCTTCTCTAGTGGTAAGGTAAAGTTTTGGGCGTCTATTGTATGGGGACAATAGATCAGACATTGACTATAAGTTAAGATATATAACTCCTTGGTAGTACTCAAATCGTATATACTGTCATTTACTTGGATGATGGCACGCCGCCCTGATCTTACTGATCCCAAGTAAATACTGACTAATACAAAGTGAAGTACTAAACGCAAAAAGTTTATAAGTTAAATTATAAACAAGTAATAGTAGTTATATGTTTTTTATTAGTATCAACTTGAGGGTTATTTATAGGGTTTGATGTTCACCACATCTTACCCATGATGTCTCATTTTCAATGGCACTTGGCCATGTAAAATGTTTGTAAGAACGTCTACAGATACTTTGACTCAGGGCATCATGCCCAGCCTCAGGGTCAGTGTAAACACCGTCATCCTTCTTGAGATGGTGTTTTGATGTGTCTGCAAATAGCTGAACCAATTCTCTTTCACATATAATCAGCAGCACATACCAAAATGATTCGTATCACTAATTAGTAATTAATTTGATCAAAAACTTGACCAACATTAAAAACTAATTTTGACATAGACCAACAAAGCCCACGTGCCTAAGTCATTAAGTCAAAACTTAATTTAAGTCCAACCTAACCAACAAAGCCCTCAAGCCCATGTCATCATAGTCAAATATTATTAAGTGAAATTGCTAGGCCACAAATTCAAGTTTGGATTTACTTAGGATATTTTTAGTTTATAATAACTGACGATTTAGATCCAGTCAACCATTCAACACTTCCCTCTCCTTGACTGGATAAAAGCGGAGGGTATATTTTTCTCTTGGTCACAACATCCAATTTTTCTCAACCTTCAGAATAGGATGTTACATTAAAAGCCTTTGGATCTGGATAACAGTTAGTTCAGGCGTGATGCCTTCATTTCCTAGGTTCTATTCCTGCTGCAGCTCCAACAACTTTAGTAGACTTAAACTAGCCCCCTTGGCTTTGATTTCAATATTCTCCCCTCCTAAAAAAGAGATATTAGCTTTAGTGGTGATAAGGCTTTAAAAAATTCATTAATTAAATTTATTTTTCTTAATTATTTTTTTCATTTTAAAGTTTTATCATCTTTTATTTTTTGTTTTATATTTATTTTTTCATTTCTCATTTTTTATTTTTTCGTTTTTTTTCTTTTTTAATAAGGATCAATAGAGCTTACTAAGTGGATATGGGAAGAATCTAACGAGTTAAGAGTATGCTTCAGGGTATTTCCAATACTAGGACATTCATTGATAAATGTGTTTATTGGCATAGCTATATTCACCCCCTTCAAGCTTGGGGTACCTGATGCATTGCTCAGCCCCTCAGCTTGAGTATTCTCAAATATCTTTTTGCACATATGGTTTAGCAACTACTTCAGAGGCTTCAGGTATGACATCCTTACTCTGAGAGCAAGTTACCACATTTAAATTTGTAAATACTTCATTCAGTGATAAAATAGAATTCATATTGCTAAAAATTTGAGGCCCAATGGCCCATGTTTTCATGTCAGTCAGGTGAAACTGGTGTTTTTGGCACAATAAATCATCCCGCATCTATTGTGCTTGTTCTTTTCCTCCAAACTAGAATGGACCTCAGCGAAGTTGGCTTCCAACTGCTCATTTAAAATTTGGCCCACCTGGCTGGAGTTGCGAGAGAAGTTCACCAACTCAGTAATGGCTTTATGATGGCGGGCAATTGTCATCTGAGAATTTCTAGAGGTGGGTTGTACAAATTTAATTAAGTATTGGGCTATATTCTCTATCCCAATAAAATTGTTTTGGATCTGAGCTACACCTAATTTATGATGATCAAGATATCTCATCCACAACACACCTTGCTGTCATTGGTGGTAAAAAGGATTGCTACTATTGTCCGCGGGCCCTTGTCCCATTTGACACCCTCTTAACAACTGCTGCTCAAGGCGTTTCAGCTCTTCAGGTGAAATGTGTTCGTTGGGGTAGTTGATGATGGGTACATCCTCCAAAATAATCTGGGACACGGTCATTTCAGTATTCCCTTTGGGTCCAGTGATGGTTCTGAATAATTGATTGGGATTGCTCCCCTGCTCAGCACGGTCACCATCTGCAGTCTCAGCCATGAGCGCCACTTGTTGAATTTTGGCTTATTCCAATAACTGGTTCTTCTCTAGTGTTAGGGTAAAGTTTTGGGCGTCTATTGTATGGGGACAATAGATCAGACAGTGACTATAAATTAAGATATATAACTCCTTGGTAGTACTCAAATCGTATATACTGTCATTTACTTGGATGATGGCACGCCGCCCTGATCTTACTGATCCCAAGTAAATACTGACTAATATAAAGTGAAGTACTAAACGTAAAAAGTTTATAAGTTAAATTATAAACAAGTAAAATAGTTGAATGTTTTATTAGTATCAACTTGAGGGTTATTTATAGGGTTTGATGTTCACCACATCTTACCCATGATGTCTCATTTTCAATGGCACTTGGCCATGTAAAATGTATTTAAGAACGTCTACAAATACTTTGACTCAGGGCATCATGCTCAGCCTCAGGGTCAGTGTAAACACCGTCATCATTCTTGATATGGTGTTTTGATGTGTCTGCAAATTGCTGAACCAACTTTCTTTCACATGTAATCAGCAGCACATACCAAGGCGATTCATATCACTAATTAGTAATTAATTTGATCAAAAACTCGACCAACATTAAAAACTAATTTTGACATAGACCAACAAAGCCCACGTGCCTAAGTCATTAAGTCAAAACTTAATTTAAGTCCGACCTAACCAACAAAGCCCTCAAGCCCATGTCATCATAGTCAAATATTATTAAGTGAAATTGCTAGGCCACAAATTTAAGTTCAGATATACTTAGGTATTTTTGGTTTATAATAACTGACGATTTAGATCCAGTCAACCATTCAACAGGCTGACTGCTACTTTTTTTTTTAGTACTAGATGGTCCCAAGGCTGACTGCTACTTGGTAGATGGGGAGCACGCCCATAAAGAGCTTCAAAGGGGGACATCTTAATGATTTAATGGTAGTTTATTCAGTAAACAATCAAGGTGCTAATTAAATATAATTTTAATGATTGGGGTCAGAGGCAGACATTTTCTGCAAAATAGAGACAAGTGCTTCATTAGCACGTTCCACCGCCCCATTTTTTGATGTATTTTTAAGGGTGGTGAAACTCTGGTTAGTTCCAAAAGCGAAGTTAGTTCTTGGATTACCTGAGAGATGAAATTTAACCCGTTGCCTAAAAGTAAAGATTGTGAGCATCTAAATTTGGTGAAAACAGATTAAATAAGAAATAGAGACGTGGCTTTAGCAATGGCAGTGGGGACGGAAATTTCTTTGACCCATTTGGATAAATGTCCTATAATAAGTGGATATACTTATGGCCATGAAATCTTGTGGGAAGAGGGCCTATTACATCGATGCTAATGACATTAAAAGGACTTTCCAGGGCAACGCCTGAGTGCAGACATTAGGGACTGGCTTAACCTTGGGATTGGCATGTCATACATGCTTACAAGATCTCTTGGATGGTTTTCACTTTTTAATCCCAGTAGCATCTTTTTTTAGCCACTAGTGAGTCCTCTTCACTTTCCCATGTCCCACAGTTACATGCCCTTTGAGTTTCCAAAATTAATTTAAGAAGAAGAACAAATTTATGGAAGCCAATTTTTATTGAACTTCTTATACAGCATTCATTCCTTGATCTGAGTGATCCAGGTCATTTTGTAGCTCTGCTTGGATCTCAGGAGTCTCCAACTCCCAGTGTTCTGGCTGACTAATTAGATTGTACAGTTGGTCCTCCTTATGGTTCAAAGCATCCAGCACCAGCATCTTAGAGAGACCATTAACGTTTTGGTGAATTGCTCCTTCGTGGTGGACATTAGTGAAATCATAGCTATGTAGCTTTAGGGGTCCATCTAGATAACCAGCCATCTGGGTCCTTCATCTTCTGAAGTCATCGGGTGAATAATGGTCTTGACAATGGCAAAGTGGGTGCCATAGAGGTAGAGCCAGAAAGTTTGATCACTAACAAGACAGTCAGGCATTCCCATCTGGTAATTCTATAGTTCTGTTTGGCCTTGCTCAAGGACTTGCTGAAATAATCTATGGGATTTTGACATGATTTTTGTCATGATGGGCTAAGAGATCCCCAAGAGCAACATCACTCACATCTGTGAATATCAAGAAAGATTGATTGAAACGTGGATGAACTAAAACTGGGTTTAGTGCAAAGAGAGGTCCTCAATGCATTAAAAGCCTGTTCTTGTTCAGGCTGTCACTAAAAAGGCATATTTTTTCACGAGATAGAACAGGGGCTTGCTAGGTCAGCAAACTGAAGTATGGCTTGACGATAATAGCCCACCCTGCCTAGGAATACCTGAATATCCCTCAGGCTCTGGGGCGCGACACCTTCTTAATGACGTTGACTTTGTCTTAAATGGGCTGGATACCATCCTTCAAGACCTTATGTCTAAGGAACTCCATTAATAGTGGAAGAAATAGTACTTTAAAGGTTTGAGTTTTACTGAAGCTTTCCTAAGACTATTGAAGACTTTCAAAGGTGTTCCACATGCCCACTGAAGGTTTGCAAAAAGATGGTGATTTCAGGGTACGTTGAGGACACAGGATAATTTTAGGTCCCCTTATATCACATCCAGGATGTGAGGAAAAGTGGACGGTGCATTATAAAGGCCCTGGGGCATCACGTAAGTTCAAATAGCCCTTCATTGGCTATGAGTGCACACTTGGATCAGTCTTTGAGGTTGAGCTCCGCTTACCAATATCTACTTGCAAGATCCATAGTGGAAAAATATTGCAACCTGGTGAACAAGTGGAGAGAATCATTAATTCAGGGCAAGGTTTAACTGACTTTCATTGTGATAGAATTGAGCCAGTGGTAGTCCATCACCACCTTATGGCTGCTATCCTTCTTCTGAACTAAAAAATGAGGGAGGCCTAAGGACTTTGTAAAGGCATTAATAGCTCAGCTTCATGTAGTTGCTTGAGCTCTACCGCCACCTGGGCTTCTTCAACCTTACTTTTTTGGTAAGGTCAGGACAAAATGGTTAAAGCTTCCCCAGTTTCCACATGATGTATCACCCCACTAATTTTCAAATTGAAGGTATAAGTTGAGAAAAGGTTTAAGTAATCCTCCAATGATTCTTTAACATGGCTTACTTGTTCAACAGTGAGCTCTTTCCATATACAAGTAATGACTAAGGCTACATATGGGGACGTTTCCACCCCAAATTCCCTTAGACTTCTGAAGCTGTGGACATCATTGACAGTCTCTACCGGTAGGAGGCAAACATAAGCAGTTTGAGTATTAGGGCCTATTACCCTAGGTTTGTCAGTAAGGTTAGCCAACAACACCGATCTGGATCCATCATAAATGGGATCTAAACTTCCTGAGCAGGGTATAATCTCCTTGGATAATAGGTTACCTAGACTCTAGATCTCTAGTAGGTATCTGGAGAAGATATTGGCATGAACCCTGGTGTCAACAATCACCTGGACTTCTTATTATAGTGGTCCATTTAAGCAAATCAATTGCGTGTCCTTTTGGCCATTGACTGCAGGAGGTGGCATCTGTGAGCGAGAGCCCCTCTCGTGATACTTGAGTCAGTTGATTTGGCTTTCATTCTCTAGTAGGCAAGCCCTAGATTTGACCTCTGTTTTATTCATGAGGTCTCAAAGACCAGTGGGACCTGATGTCCCAGAAAGGGTAGAAATCCTTCATTTTATTGCATTACTGCAGAGTAATCCCAGAGAAACTGAGTCCTGAGGAGGTCATAGCTTGGTTTATCTAATTAAATGGTGGTGGTTCATGGAAAGATTCCCAAATCAGATAGGTAAGAAAGATTGGTCCTCAATGGACTGGGTACACTGTGGTCCAGCCATGACATCTTCCATGTAATTCAGAAAGTCTGGAGTAATCTTATTGCATTTCAGCAATTTGTATGAAATGACATTCATTGGAGAACCACTGCTGAAAGCGGCGTGAACCAGGATTTTGTGAATTCAAACATTGACATGGGTAACCAAACTCCAAAAATGTAGAGGTAGCGTGAGAAACATAGGAGATTTATCAGAAGAAGAGTAAGCAGTATCAGTTTCTTTGTTACCATTGAGTACCAAAACTTTTTCTACTGGTATGACAATTCCAGGTTTGTTAGAAATCACTGAAGGTTCTTGTGGCAAGATAGGGATGTCATCATGGGGTGCCTCGTCCTTTATGCTGACTGCCCTTTTCCCGCTTCCTTGGTGATTCTTTTGAAACAGGTCTTGGAGCTGTGACAGAACCATTGCAGTAAGTGCATTGAGGTCAAGGAATCCTATATTTTTTGAAAATGGACCTAGGATGGTTGGAGGAGAAAGAAGCGGTAGCCTTGGGATGTAGGGTTGATGCATGTACCTCTTTGAGCGCTTCCTTAATTTCCCAAATGCAAGTAAAACTATTCTTCTGGTCTATAATGTTCATAAGAAGCTAAGGATAAGACCCTAACGCAGAGATGGCTGAAGGTATGGCGTCGTCCAAGGTAATGCTGTTAATGGTTACTAAGGGCTGTGCTTAGGCGTATAAGCGGCTGGTGAACTCCACAGGACTTTCTCCTTTATTCAGAAAAATACTCAAAAAACACATGCTTTTAGTTTGGCCAGGATTTTGTTGCTTCTGAATCCATGGACTATAGCTATATTGACCTGATCCCATGTGTGGCATTTCTTTAGATGGAGAGTCGTAATCTCCCAAGAAGTGCTATTCAAGAAGGAGTGGGTATGCCTCACCTTTTTTGAGTCAGTATTTTCTTCTATGAAACTCTCATATGCATATAGGAAAGAGTCAATGCTTTCCTGGCCAGAGTGAACTTCTTAAAACTAGGCTTAAAATAACAATAGGAGTTGAAAGGGTATTGACGCTAGGAAACAGTGCAGGCTCAGAAATTTTTTTTCTGCATAGTCACAAGGAGCTTGCTGATCCAACCATCATCTCAAGCCCTTAATTTCCTTTTTTTATCATACCAGTTTCAGTTTAAGGAGGTAATGGAGGCCTTGTGAGCAACCTGCTCTTTTAATTCTTAGATGTCAGTACTTTGAAGAAAAAGCTGGCTATCTAAGTTGTTTATCCAAGTTCTGGAACCACAACAGGTTTTCTCAAACTGAGAAACAAAATATCTGTGAGTTTGGTGAAGGTGTTAAGATTATTCATCTCATTCAACAAGGCCCCAATAAAGTCTCTAGGGTCAAGAGGTGCTCATTCTACCTGAAGTTGCATTCCTGGCCAAATTGCAGATATGATCCTATAAGGCTTCGAGGGCTGTCAAAACATTATTTTTCCAGTAGTCCTCAGAGTTCCCAGGAGTAGGTATTATGGGACCTGAGGGCCATTGAGGCCCATGGGGAACCTTCTAGCCCCCTAGGCCACTCATGCCCTTCACTCCCAGAGGCGAATTCATGAGAGGCTAACACCTGGTATTGCTGCTGAAGAGTCCTCGCCAGGTCCTCAACTTTGTTGAGGCGTTGATTTCAGAAATCCTCAAGGAGTTGTACATTCTGATGAAGCTGATCCTCCAGGTAACCATAGATTCTTCTATCTAATACCGTGAGTTGGTTTTGGGCTTTGTTGATTAATTGACGGTTATTGAAATGGTTTCTCAATTGTTGTGGATAAAGGAGGAGGCTGCGTTATAGAGATTGACAATGTGGGAGTGTAAGGTCTGTGTAATCCCTAGTTGTTGTGAGACTTTGTGGTGATGCAACCTGACTACTTATAGGAGGTGTTGGATGGCAGGATGGATGAAATTCAGAGACAGTGCTCAGTACCCAAAGACAGTTCTCCCGCTGGCAGTAGAGCTGAGGTATATAGATCCTGCATCATGGAAGGCACCAAAGAAGCCTAGAAGTGACTGGAGCGGCCTTTACAGAATAGATGCCATCTAATATTTGGTGGATAATTACGTTGAGGTTCTCATATTGAATTTGGTACTGATCACTGTTAATAAAAGTAGAGAAAGCTGGAAAGTGGCCCAAAAATCTAAGCTTTTGGGCTGCATGCGTGATACTTCATATTCAAAGGTACTAAATCATCAAGTGAAACTTCTCAAAAATTCAGCAGGTTAATTTTTTTGACTGCTTTTATTCTCTATTGTTTGTGATAGACATTTTTACTTGGACATCTCAGGCCCTTGTAGTGAGCACTACTTTTCATGGTGTAATAGTTCTATCAAATGATGCCAAAGTTTAACAATGAGTTCAAAGCTGTAGACAAGTGAAGAGTTTGAAAACAAAAATATGTGGCGATAAGGCTACATTATTGAGTTAAAAAGCGTCAATATCTTGGGGCGTGTGGGGACTTGTGCCTCAGGGACCTTCATGGCCCAGTACAATCAGGATCTTTCACTGCCTTCTGGAATGATTGCCTGGTCAGTGCCCTCATTGTTCTTCATTTTCCTCATGACTTCAGGGGTGGGGGTCGCACCACTCGAGATTCAGGAAGTGGAGATGAGATTCTAAAGGCGTCTCCATCTATTCTGGTGTGGGATGCTTCCTGATCAAATGTCATATCAGTGCCTTCAGGGTAAGATTTTGATCACACTGGCCCAAGAGTCAACTTATCAAGGCTTAATTCAGAAGTAGGCATTTCAACTTGCTCATCATTTTGAATTCTGACAAGGAGCAATACATGAAGACTGGGATCAAGCACTATTTGGTACAGCTTACTTGTTCCCTTCTAGAGTTCATGGTCGTCCCCGCTGTTATCATAAAAAAATGGAGGTCACAGAATAGATATAATCTACAGGAAGATAAATAGCCTCACAAAGAAGGAAATCTATTCAATTTTTGATTTGATGATGCTCTGGCCTGACTCTCTGGATCAAATTACTTCTCCACAATGGACCTCTCCAGTAGCTATTGGCAGATGGATCTTTCTCAAGAGTACCAAGAAAAATTACATGTTGATTTTCATGAAAGGATTCCTTCAACCTACCCTGTCTCTCAGGGATTATACAATACTCCTGTCTCATTATAATGGGCGATGGATAAAATATTGTAAGATTCTAAACTGAGATGAATAATTGTCTACCTAAATGACTAACAGTTTTCTCAAAATCCTTTACTAATCATCTAGACCACCTCAAATCAGTTTTTCAATGACTAAGAGATAATCACATCAACTTAAAGCTTGTAAAGTATACCTTCTTCCAACAGAAAGTGGAATTTTAGGGCATTCCATATAGTGAAGAAATTCAACCATTCTACAATAAGATTGAGCAATCTTTAAAATTTCTGATCCACAGAGCCTCAGAGATATACAGTATTTTAAATAATGATGGGATATTACCATCAGTTTTTTGAAATTTCGCTCAACTCACCAAACCTCTTGTTTGTTTGCTTGCCAAAAACACCCCTTTCATGTGAGGAGTAGAGCAAAGATCTGATTTAATATTGTGAAGGAATTGGTGAAAGGAAGAATTATTCTACACCATCTCAACTAAGGGAAGCCAATCATCCTACTTACAGATACCTCTGACTTAGCCATAGGAGCCAACATCTCACAATTAGATGATAAGGCATCAATAACCTGGTGTCTTATTACAGTAAGACGCTTTCAAAGGCTGAGCAAAATAATAGCATCACGAAGAAGAAGTTCTTAGCTGTTCTCCTTAAGATGAAACATTTTATCCCTTCTTGTATGGTACAAGCTTAAAGGTTTTACAGACCAAGCTTCCTTAAAGTGGCTGCTTAACATGAAATATCTAACAGGAAGGCTATCCATAATGGCCCTCAAACTTCAGCACTATGACATGAACATCATCCATCAAGCTGGAATGAAGCACATGAACGTAGACGAACTTACTCAATTGTTCCTACTATATCTAGACAACAGCAAAGCTGAACGGTTACATGACCTTTTATAAAGCTAGACTCTTGGGAAGATGAAGATGAACTAGTTTAAAAATATGTTGAATTGACACTCATGAGATACTAAAGTTTTCGATGGGTTACTATAAAATAAATTTATAACTGACTGGGTGCCTTATATGTGACCTTCAGAATAGGTACAAGCTATAATGGAAGTTCACAATACCTTAGGACATGGAGGAACCAGAAAAACTTATGAATGAATTTAAAAAAATAGTCTTAGAGTGGAATCTTAGACTTTGTAGTGGAAGTCAATCACTTGCAATACCTTTAAAAACAAACACCGCATAAGGCTAAATACAAGTATCAGTCAATGATCCCTCAACAGCCGTTCCATACCATCAGTTTAGATGTCATAGGCCAAATGCCCAGATCTACAGGAAGAAATTGATATCATTGTAGGGATTGATCATTTTACAGATTAATTTGGCCATCTCCATATCCACGCTGACTTCCAAGGCTACTGCTAACTTTTTATTAATAATATATATTTACTATACATGGTTACCCACATGTACTGCTATGTTATGATGGGATGACGTCACTTCAAGAGTTTTGAGAATCTTAGCTACAATCTGGGAACTCAAAAACTATTTTAGCGCCCTACACCCCATCAACAAATGAGAATGTAGAAAGAGTGAATGGATCATTAGTTTCTATACTATGAAAGTTGATTATTATCAATCCATTATACTAAGACCAATAACTCTCAAGTTCATTGATGACTTGCAGGATAAGTTTTCTTAATATTATCAAAAATGTCACCCTTTGGGGCCTTATACTGAAGAGAACCTTGCATACCAAAACTATTAGACCGCAAAGCTACCAGTAATAAAACTGATAAGCCTGGAAAAGGATAAGATTATACCATAAAATTATATAACTCTAATTGGAGCAAATGAATTTTTATCTAAAACGATTACAAGAAAATCCAAACAGCCAATGTATTCCACCAACCTTTACCCGCTTTTGAAATTTCATATTATGTCTTGTACTATAGCAATTGTATAGTGCCCTGAAGAGAAAAATTAGATTTAGTATGGGATGAGCCATATGCTATAACCTACAAACGTAGAGATTATTATACATAATCAACTCTTTAGAAACTGGAGTAACTATCATTTATCTAAGTACCAAGTTCATACATCATTACTCCCCTGCCAATATTTTAGTATGGGGTGATGTTGGATATTAGAATATCGGACATAAGTGGAAGAATATCAGCTATTATACTTCTTTGAGAGAATTGACATCTAGGCCCAAGAAGGAGGTTGAAGAAATCTTATTAGTAAATTATATAAAAAATAGTTGATCTCAATTTAAACTAGGTATATATCATCAGGCCAACTAGATACCAAAAGCGCTATAAATGATATCCTGATGTAAGGAAGAAAGGGATCATTGATTTTTCAGATGATCATTACACTAGGTGGCACATGATGCAGTAAATTAAGATGTACCCTGTTGAAACTGGCGCTTAGGCGTCAATATTCAATAAACTAGGTTTGTACAAACATCAATACCAGAACTGTGTGAAGACAGGAATTTTGGTAAAAACAACTGTTAAAAACCTTCATGTCAGAAAATGGGCCTCTATTAATTAAACAAGAGGAATCTCCTGTACTATCTGGTACTGCCAGTGGTTCCTAAGCTCACTCACAAACTTACTAGCAGATTAAAACTATCTAATAAGGCAAAAAGACCCTGTACCAAAAGGTAGGCTCACTTGGATATCCTCTCTCTACCAGAGTTCTCATTGGTATTTTTTGTGGTTACTAAGCAGCCATTAAGATTGGTATAATACCGGCGGAATCTTCCAACTATGCTGAGGGAATCAAGTGGATATGATTAAAGGGTTTTTTACATATGATCAAAACACTAAAGTAAATAAATTTCACCAAAGGTACTCATATTGCTGGCAGATGGCCATAATAATCATAATAGACCCTATTGCCATTATTTTAAGCTGACGCAGTGTAAAAAGCATATTGATGATTTGAAATGATAAGTGAATAGCGTATTGATGCCACGGCGCTGGTGGTCAATAATATAAGGGAACAAGAATTGTGTCAGCGGGGATTCAAGATTTGGATCAACAGTGTAATGATAAGGTATAATCTCTATATAAAAACTTGGGCCGCATGCCCTACCAATTACTGATGGAATCAAATCCTCTATCTAAAGATTCTTTAAATATACAATTAGACATAGACATAAATTGATGGTTGGTCAAACCATTTACAACGTTTCCCCACAAAACCAAACATCAGGTATAAAAGATGAGTGGGGTGTCCAAGAAGTTATTAAGTTTTGGTGGTCATAAGGCTGGAGGGCTGACGATAAGGTTTAAGCAACTTAGCATGTACATGGTCAATAAGATGACCCTTAGTAGGATTTTTAAGAGTGTAGGCATCGTTGGATGTCCTTTCTATAATCTCAAAAGGAAATTTTCAAATGTGCTCTAGCTTGCTAATCCTTGAAAAGCCATGATTATCATAATACCAGACTAATTCCCCTACACCAAAAGTAGGTAAAGTCCAGCAGTCCCAATTATTGCAAGTCTTATCCTTTACCCTTTTTTGCCAGTTTTAAAATTAGGAGCTTTTTAATTGAAGTTAAGGTTCGTGTGATTTTCTCAAGATATTGTCTGGATCTCACGCTCTCCTCCCTAGCATATATAAAAGTTTAGTCAAGGCGGCTTGCTTCCCATGTAGTAACTCAAAGGGAGAATTTTCAGTGGCTGAGTAATAAGCAATATTATAGGCAAGCATAGTGGAAGGCAAAAAGATGTTTCAGCTGGACGCTTTGCCATAACCAACTTATGTAAAATACCCACCAGAGTACTGTTCACACTTTCCACAGTGCCGTTAGTCTCAGGGTGATAGAGAGTAGACAGTACCCCTCTTATACCCATCAGCTTATTAAGTTAAATAATTATTTGAGACGTAAATTAGTTTCATTGTCCGTTAGAATAAACTGGGGACAACCATGTTGATAGACTACATTCTCTAAAATAAGTTTTCAGTGTTCTATGCGCTCAGGTCCTTAACTGCTTTGGCCTCCACCCATTTTTTGAGCTGATCATTGGCCACAATGATCTAGTTAAATTGGACTCAGTTGTTGGGTATGGGCTCCACCATGTCAATGGAGATGGTATGCCAAGAAAACATAGGTTTGACTAGTTGATATGTTGTAGCCTTTTTGAGAAGGCGCTTCCGCTTGACACTCTCTACAACAGATGATTGTCTCATGAATATCAAAAGACATGAAGTCACAATAGTATTATGTTTTCAACTGTTCAAGTGTTTTCTTAAACCAGTTATGCCCCGTCGCCTTATGAGCCACAATGATTAAGTCAGTTTTCACAGTTGGCCAAGGAAATATGACAGCTTGCTCATCTACTGTTTTATAAATTTTTCATCCTTGACAAAAGTATCATTTCTCAATTTTTCCAACTTGTGTTGAACCGCTTCAGGTTACTATCATATTACTGACCTACCATTTTATCAAATAATTTATTGGCTCTATCAGCCAATAGAGCTACAGTAGGAATTCTAGAATGTCCATCCGCGTTTTGATGCTTTACCCCTGGATGGTGTTGAATCTCAAAATGTATGCTTGTAACTTTAAGGCACAGCGAGCCAACCATCCTTCAGGCTCTTTCAAGTTTTGTAACCATCTCAATGAAGCATGGTTTGTTACCACAATAAAATGAGCCCCAAGGATATAAACCCAGAATTGCTTACAAGCGTAAATGATGGCTAAGCTTTCTTTTTTGGTTCTGTTTAGTTTTGTTCATGTACATTTAACGTTTGATTGCAATAAGCAACAGAGTGCTCAACCCTGTCTGAATCCAACTGAGATAACACAGCCCTGCAGTGAAAAATGGATGCGTCCATCTGAATAATAAATTGCTTATCAAAGTTGTGTTACATAAGTTTGGGTGGGCGATCAGGCAAGAACAGTCTGAGGTTTTTTAAAAGCCAGCTAACAATCCTCTGTCCAATCAAAGTGCACACCTTTTTGAGAAGGTTGAATAACGGCTCACCCATAATACTGAAGTTTTTTATAAACCTTTGGTAATATCCAACCATTACTAAGAACACTTGGATGTCCCGCTTACTGCATGGTTAGGTCATCTGTTCAATAGCTTCTATCTTCATTGATTGAGGCCCTAAGCCATGTTTGTCAATGACAAAACCCAAATATCTAAGTTGTTCCCTGAAAAGTTGCATTTACGTGGCTTAATTTTAAGGTTACATTTGGCCAGCTGGCGGAACACCTCTTCCAAAATTTAAGTGTTTGCTAAAATTCTAGAAGAAAAACGTCTATATCATCCAGATAAACTAGATCACAGGAAATTCTTAGGTCACTTAATATTCTGTCCATAGCCTGTTGGAAGGTCGCAAGTGCATTACACAGCCATTGCAGCACCAGAGTGGGTTGATACAGACCTTGGGCAGTTATCATTGCACATTTCTCCCGCTTCTTATGGGTCAGCTCTATCTTCCAGTAACCAGAAATTAAATACATTGCTGAAAATTATTGAGCACTGCCAAGTGGTCCAGCACATCATCAATCTGTGGTAAAGGATTAGAATGTTTGGTGATTTAGTTGAGCTTCTGATAATCTATTACTACAAAGTTGGAACTGTCCTTCTTTTTAAAGATAAACACCAAAGAGGCCCAAGGACTCTAGGAGGGCACCAACATTACCTGTTGTACTAGTTGACTAATCTCAGTATAACCACCTCATCTGCCGCCTTATAACGCTTTGCAGATGAAGGCAAATTGGCAGATGGCTGCAAATGTTGATATGGTGCAACACATCATTCCGCACAGCCCACATCAAAATGCATTTTTTGAATAACACTATATTTATTGGAAAGGTCTAACGTTTGATCCTTCTCTTCATAAGTTAGCCCCTATAAGCTTTCCCATGGTACCAAAGAGCAAACTGATGGAATGGTATTGCCATTCAGGCCAGATCCTCTAAAGTACCAAAATTTATGAACGTTCTCAACTTCTTTCACTGGAAAAAAAAACTTACAAAAACAACAACTTGATGTCACTTTATTTGAGTAAGTGTGGGTATATATTAGCTAGCACTACCTTAATCTCACCATAGTCAAGAAGGATAATCTCTGGTGTGACCGCAGTCAAAGATTAGAGTGGCAGAATGGTGCGATCTTCACCATATAATCCATGGGGAATGTCCAGAATAATTTTTTAGTCCCCACAATTATTTTGTGGCCCACTGTAATGGTTAAGTTACAATGGCCCTCAGAGGAATGCCCTTATTTCCAAAATCAATTAGGTAACTGCCAAGTGCGTCCACAAATCTTTTGATACCCTAGCGGTATAATTTCTATTATTAAAGATGAGATAAACAAATTTTTGCCTGATAGGCGCTGCATCCTCAGATTTCTTTTGTAGTATATGGGAAGATATTGTCCTAAGACCTCCAAAATTTTTCCTCAAAATTGTTTTTAACTCTATAATTTTTTATAAATGAGGTTCTGATACAAAAGTCATAACCTTGGCCTGGTAAAACTATAGTGAGAGCGGCCAAAACTAATGACCTAAACTGTAGGGGAAGCGCACTATATGCGCCCAATAAAGTAATCATATAAGGACCTACGATACCACAATGTTTGCAATGGTTAATATCTGGTTCTAGGCCAATTTTATTCACCAGTTTGGTGGACACTATATTGATTGGAGCCCCAATGTCCATAATAGCTCACTTTGAGCTTATTAACAGTAATTACTATATATGTGCATTCTGTCACATATGCATCAGCCTCACTGACTGCATAAACATCAAGAGCATCTTCTTGCACTAGATATGATTGTAGGTTGGCATAAAAAACTGAGTTATATCTTCTAAAGTACCAATAGGCATGGCCGCCTGGACTGTGTCCAGCTTAGGAATAACCCCTGAGGTGACAGGGTCGCATGCTGTTCAACTGTTGAAGATACAATTCCACTACTACTGGCATTAAATTACTGTGTTTGCTTTCAGAATCAGTGTTAATCGCCACCACCTCCTCCACAATCACTTGAGGTAACGCAGAAGGAGGAGCGTATGCTTTAGGTAAAGACTTAATGGAATGGTCTTCCATAGATTTTGGCTTGATTGGAATTTTTTATCAAAGAAACGGAAGTAGAAAATCCCAGTTCTAATCCACCATCCTTTTCCTGAAACTTCCTTCTTTTCATGGTTCACTAAATTAACCTTGAGTTTGAAACCCAACAAGGGATATCATTGGCGTAATGTCACAGGATTCTGCCCAGATAACAAGCAACCTGAGCAATATCAGGTCTAGAAAAGCGGGATCTGCAAGGTTGAACTGGTTCTGCTTTTGAAGTGATGACCTTATCTGGTGGGTTACAAAGCTATTGTCAACCTGGGTTAGGCGCCATAAAAGTTACAGCGCAGCAACAGATATAATATACCATATGGTTTGATATCTCTCTCCTCATTCAAAACAGGGAGAAAAACCTGATATAAATCACTATAGGGCTCACAGGCATGACGCAGGGCGCTCTGAGCATCAAAATTTTTTGCACATTAGTTCCATATTGGAATTGAGCCATATAATAGAATCTATTAGAAAAGGATGTAATTGACTCATTCTTATCAAGCTAAAAGCTAAGAAACAACGTCTTCTACATTGTCATCCATTCTGCACCACCAAACTTGTTTTCCAAAAAGTTTTTGGCAATACAATAAGACATTCCATCTTTTTGTAATTTATAAATCATTAATTCTTGACTCACAGAATCTAAAAAATTTATTAAAGTAGACAACTTAATATTCTCATAGACACCACACATACTTAGTTCAAACAATGCAGTATATTTGTGCACATCTCCACTTTTGTCAAACTTTGGCAAGTTGATTGGCTTAAATGAACTGGGCACCCCCTTGCATAAGAAAATAAGGGATGTGGCAGTCCAACCTGCTTATAAAATCTAGAAATCTGAGGAGCAATCTTTAAGCAATTTTGAATTACTGGCATATGTAGGATAGAGGACTCAGCGGAAGCCTCATCACCTGCCATTGTATTTGGAAATATTGAATGAACTAACAATTCAGAACAACTGGAGGTGAATTTGCGGTGGATTTGGTTAATCATTCCAGAAAAATGATGGCGTTCCACCACAACCTGCTGTTCAACCGTTCAAGCTTCTGATTAACACAGGTGTGGAGCGTTCTTAAATTCTTAATTTCCTGCTTTTTCAAATGGACTAAAGCAATGAGGGTATTTCACCATCAGACTCAACAAGGGGTTACCCCCATTCTGCTCAAAGCTGTCAATTCAAGGTGAGTGGTCTTCTGTGGGAGCTTCCAGAGTGGACACTTGAGAGTTCCGAGTTACTACCTCATCTGAGCCCAATTTTGAAAACCTAATTATTCCTTTATTCTGAAAATGATTGGTGGACCAAATTTATGCTATCCCAGGGGAGAAGTCGCATTAGAGTCCATAATTTGTGCAGGGTAACCAAGGAAATACTTGGGGTTAGGTTCAAAAATTATGTTTTGGTACATTGTAACAATTATGCATCTTGTAATGAGCACCACTGTTAAAACATGTACTTAGGCTAATTTCCAATGAACTAGGTTCTCAAAAACAACAATACAGACATTTTGTGAAGGCAGAAATCTGGGTGAAAAAAAGTACTAAAAGCTTTTATGTTAGAAATAGGGTCTTTATTAATTAGACAAGAGGAATCTTCCATAATATCTGGTACTGCCGGTGGTTCCTAAGCTCTCTCACAAACTTAATAGCAGAGCAAAACTATCTATTAATGCAAAAACCCGTTCTAGTTGGTAAGCTCACTCAAATATCCTCTCTCTACCAGAGTTTTCATTGGTATTTTTTGTGGTTACTAAGCAGCCATTAAGGTTGATATAACACCGGCGGAATCTTCCAATTATGCTGGGTAATCAAGTGGATTGCTTTAAGGTTTTTCACATAGGATCAATACACCAAAGTAACCAAATTTCAAAGGTACTCAAATCGCTGGCAGATGGCCATAATAATCATAATAGACCCTATTACTTATATTTTAAGCTGACGTAGTGTAAAAAGCATATTTATTCTGATCTGAAATGAAAGGTGAATAACAGATTGGAGCCATGGCGCCAGTGGTTAATAATATAATGGAACGATAATTGCATCAGTGGGGATTCAAGAGATGGATCAACAGTACAATGATAAATTATCATCTCCATATAGAAACATGGGCCGCATGCCTTACCAATTACTGATGGAATCAAATCTTATATCTGGAAGATTAGTTGAATATACAATTAGATATAGAAAAAAACTGATGGTTGTTAAACCATTTGTGACATACCCAAAAAAGTAAGAATCATATCATCCCAATGATAAACCTAAGTGATACCAAGTCTCATCTGGATTTGGTACATTCAAAATGCTTTCTATACCTATCAAAAATATATGTTACATCGTTGTACAGTATGGATGCATCGCTTAACCAGGATCCTCCCATCCAGATTCCTATTTCAGCAAATTTTCTTAATCTTTTCCCTTATGGGGTTTACATTGTTACATGTGACATATATAACCCTTATTACATACCAAATAAAGTAATGCCATTTTTTCTATACCTAATTTTGGTACTTGATTTTAATAAGTCCTTCAGTCAATAATACCATTGAACAGATACTTTAGCTGATGGGACCTAAGTGTGACTTGGCACTCTCAAGAAGAAAAAAACTTGTTAGTCTTAGAATGCTTCAAGTAAATGATGTCAGGCTTCTTAGGCACAGCATCATTGAGATATGAAAAATGGAAGCCCTACACAAAGTGTTCAAGGGTGGGGGAGAAAGAATCAAGTCTCACTCAAAAAGTCAGCACCACTGAGGCTGGGGGAGTGGCAGAGTAAAGTTAGGCAGAGAATGCAGTCACAGTAAGAAAAGGACACTCGCATTTCAAGTGGTCAATTCCAAAACACAAAGACAGATGGCAAGGCTGTTTTTTAATATTTTTCCTAGAAGTGATGATCATGGGTAGATATGATCATGGTGTGAGGGGTATAAAAGTGGGTGTTGTGATGGAAGGGGCAGTTTTTTGTAAAAGCATAAGGCCCCATGAGATAATCACCATTGGAACCACAAAATGAAACATGGGGTCAGCGCTGTAGGCATACAAACCCTCTGTGAGTTTATTACAGAGTCGTTTGGTGGAGAGGTGGAAGGCCAAGCCAGAAAACTGGACCATATGCGTGGACTTATCTGGCAGCTGAGTTTAACTGATTGGAATGGGTTTGATTTTATAAATTAAAGTCAGCTGTGTTGCCATATGTCATGGGCTTCACAAGAGAAACCAAGGTCAAAAACCTCTTTGGGGGTGGAGGTCTATAAATCTGGAGGGCTTGTACACCACTGTGTCCATTTCATTAATGGCTGTTCTTGTGTATGGGAAGAGGTTCCCATACTTGACCCAAAGGCCAAAACGCAGGTTGCTCTGATAAAGCATTAGGGGGATTTAAAGAACTGCCTGGGAGTGTGAAAAATGGTGGGCTAGGTCCTAAGATTAGAAGTTGCAACTGGAAGAACTTAGGGGCTAGCTGAGACATCCTTGGCGCAATTCACTAGTTGCTGAAAAACGTCAGGGGGTGGCACAACACCACATCACCTGGTGGCAGCAGGTGTCAATTGCGTTGACATAGGCTTGAAGTGACACAGTTGTAAAGGCTAATTTAATGTAAAAACTTTACAATTCAAATTTGGTAAAATAAGTTATTAAAGAAAATAATTACAATAACTTGATCTTGCCTTGAGGTTGTTCTCTTCTATTTTCAGGAGTTCATATTATACCCCATGGTAAGAATCAACATTCTCATTGTAACTCATCTATTGATACATCACAAATTCTTCACTATTTTGTCTGATGGTATAAGCCTGTAGTGAGCAACATATTCAACGCCTCAGAATTTTCCTTAAGTAACTGGAGTGGCAAATTTGCTTATTATGTGTTGTGAAGTACACAGATTAGGCACCAAAAGTGATATATGTGAAAGAGTGTGTAGTGAAATAATTGGTGAGAGACTCTTATCTTGCTAATGTGGCAAGCATTGCTAGATGTGGTTGTTATTTGCCACATTGTCAATATATTATTGAACACTATCTTGCTTTCTTGGCATATAATTGGTACATTGGCGCCATGAATAATATATATCAGGATCTTTGATCACCCTTTACCTCATTGTTATTAGCAATCAAGGTATCCTCCTCTTGAGTACCCCTCTTGAGCATTACCCATATTGGATACTGGTATCAGAATGTTACTGGAGATACACTCAATTAAATCAAAAAAAATGAAAAAAGGATAAATTTTGAAAATCCGTGATGACTCCTTTCTTTATATATAAAAATCATTGCATGTGTGCATGTGTGAGACACATTATCTCATGAACAAATGAACAATAATCACCAAACTTGGTAATCAATCTCTATATTTTTTGGAATGGTTGCATGCTATTTTTCAAAAAGAAGTTTTATAATTTTTTTAAGAAAAGTTATATTTAAGATTGAAAAATAAAAGTTTCTAATGATAATCATATGTCATTTCAAATTAGCGTTTATTATAGTTTCATTTAAATTATTAAATCTATTTGCTTTAATATCCTAAGGCCTCGTAGCTCAGTGGATAGAGCGTCTGTTTCCGGAGCAGAAAGTCCCAGGTTCGAACCCTGGCTTGGTCGTTCTAATTTAAAAATAATTACAAATTTTTTTTGGAATATCTTTAACTTTTTTGCTCAAATCCCCATTTTCACTTTCATCTTGCTTTTATTTCATTTCTCTTAAAATTCAGCAAAGGTTTTATATTTTTTATGGAAAATAGGTTTTGATAAGCAGTTATTAGTTATTAGGTGATTTATAAGTAGGTTCAAAAATTGGTTTTGGCTGATTTTAGTTTGTTGTTTTTTTGTTGAAACGATATGCTCAATGGTTTCAGGTCAATTGTTGATTTTTAATTAGCCTGATAGTTCATTTATTTTTGCTGAGTGGTTGGTGGGTTTTAGTTAATTTGACTAAAGCCTCTTGGTTGGGGCAGCAAACCGTTGGATCATTGATACAGTGAATATCAAACTTACTTATTAATATGAATATAGTTTTTATTACTATATTCCATTTAATTTTAGCCTAATTTGCTATTTTATTTTTATATAACATGAAAATAAATATTAATATATAATAGATGACATATATATACTTATGAGCTAGTTTAGTTTGTATCTTTTAGCAATAAGGATACTTTTTTAAATTAACTTGGTTTAATAAGAGTACTTCATTTATTTAATTTAATTTATATAATTTAAATTTAAGTTATAATATTCCAATTCAGAAAGCTTTTGTAATAAAAACTAATGAAAATAATATAAATTAGTTAAAAGGGTGGTTAGCATGGTATGTTAATTCCTGCTTTCACTCTAGTCCAGGTTTTTAAAACATGTTTGAAACCTGTACAGGCTATAAAAATCTTGGTGTGGTATATTTGTTAGAGGTCAACTCATCTTAGTTACTTTTAAATATAAATTAGTTAAATATATATATTGAAAGAAATGTTTTAAATAAACTAATTAAATAAAAAATATTGAGCTGAAAACTGAACCTGCAACTTTAAGTTACCCTTATCCCTTTCAATGAATGTAAAAACCTGTTTTTTTGCCCTTAAATTTGGCAAAAATTCTTAGCTGGCATTTACATTTTTGTAAATATTTTTATCATTGTCTGTAACACAAATACCCAAAAATTGAATATATATATATGTAAATCTCATTTTTTGGAAGCAAATATGCATCAAATCAGTGAAAGGGTTAAGTTTAAATTATATATCATTTAATGTTTTTGTTTGGATTTGAGTGAGCAATTTGCCAATTATTCAATTTATTCACCAGACCTCAATAACTCAACCAAATAGATTGAACTATCAGAATCAATGGAAAAGGAATATTAAGTTAATCACTTAGTAATTTGGTGTATTCTTAAGTTGATTTTAACTATCCTCAACCACTTAGGCAAATAAACTGAACCTATCAGAATCAATGGAAAAAGGACACACTGACAGACAAAATTTAGTTATTTCCAAAGATACATATCATTTATACAAGTAATTGGCTCAATAATTCCAGGTAAGTGGCTAATGGTTTAGTTGAGACAATAGCTTTAAATGGTTTTGGTAAGTGGTTAGTGGTTTTTAACTGACTCTGAAAAAGAAGGAGGTTCTTAATTTGACCTGTATAATTTCTATATTTGTTTATGCATTACTTCAAAACTACTAGACCAACTTTAAAGGACTTTTTTTATAGAAGAGGATGATCCCATGTTGGTCCCATTACAATTTTGTAAGGAGTAGTCCAGTATCTGACCAGTAATTTAGTCTTTTCTAAATATTTTCCATACTTTTTGGTTACTACCAACTCTGATGCATATACCAAATTGCATATATTCAAACTCAGACATGGCTGAACGTTATATGATGTTCACAAATAAGGCTAATATATAAATAATATAATATAATTATATTTTTATATCTAAAAAAGGTACCCATAACTCACCACATGAAGGTGGCTGCACTTCAAGTTACACCTGTCTTCTACCCAACTGCTCTGCTAAATGTAGGAATGCAATATGACAAGTATAAAATTAAATGCATCTCACATAGCAGACATACCAATATTTGCATTTATTTAAACGCTTTTTAATCAAGGGGATTATTTTTATAATTTATACTGTCTATATCTGATATCACTATGCTTTTAAAGTTTTCATTCTACTGAGGGTACATAAGCTTGTCCTTGCAAATAATTTTTTGCCAAGGTCAATAATAGCCTTATTCAGTGTGGCGCCTTGCAATTTATGGACTGGCTTTTTTAATATTCAGCACTATCAAAAACCACTCTACATGATAACCACCCAAATATTTTTTAAACTCAAATATCATTATTTTTATAGCAATAAGAGGGAATGGATGAAATTATGTTTGTCCTAGCCAGACCAGGTTTCAAACATAGTATGGCAATCTTATCCCACCTTAACTTGTGGTTACAGATGTGCACAACTACACACAGTTAACTTATGGACTTTCACCGCCCAACTTAGGATTTTGGGGAGCATTAAGCACTTAACATCTCTATATTCTTTTGTTGCTTGGTATGTTGTATTGATGGGAGCAACTGCAACCAGGCCATTATCATCTTTTTGTCTGAGGTCATATTTTGTGATCATCAAACTTTATTAACACCACCTTTGGTAATTTTCAGGCTTCTGATTGGTCTTTTTGCAGTTCTGGACATTTAAACTGCTTGACAACTCCCATTGCATCATTAAGCAGTCCATCTTATATCAAAATATTGCATTCAAACTTAACATGTGACCCTTTGGCTAGCTTTATCATATTCAGGAGCCTCTGCAGTTATTCACGTCCACTGTAATTATGTTTCTCAGCGGTTTTCTTCTGTACATTGCAGTCTAATGAGATTCATTAACTGCATTCATGACATAATTATGAGAAGATTAAGCAATGATGTTGCACATTATCTGTAGTTGTACTCATTGAACAACTTGTTTGATGGATAAATTCTAACCACCATACCATCTGCAAAATCTTCTGTTAATGTAATTTTTCTCCTCTTGTACAACAATTCTAATTGGGAATTGGTTAGTTCACCAAAATCATGGGTTGTTAAACAAAATTATGAACTCAACTTTGTTTGGTATCTCATATTAATGGTTAATATTCAGAAAGAGAACTGACTCCATAGATGTATTTCTGCTGCACACTATGATGATTGTTTAAAATACCAGTGGTCTTTTATCAGAGGAAGCTGCATAATACTACCAAACAGCAATATTCTCTCACCAAATAACTTGTCATTGTTTTTAAACTCTTTAAGTCCTAGGTATATCATACATAAGTTCTTATAAGATGACGTGAATATCTCATCTATTATCAGCCATTTGATTTACCGCCATTTTCTTCTCTACTGTTTGATTTTTTTCCTGTCATCTTTTGTTACATCATGGCCTTACCCTTTTCAATTGGTATAATGAAAACTGAGTGTAATGGGTTTCTAAATATATATCGAGAAACACCAGTCAAAGCATCTACTTCAATAAACTATGTTTTTACTAAAACGTCAAATTATAGATCCATAACAACATTTGACATGTTCAACCAACAGTTTTAAAGTAAAAAATTTCCACTGCCTGCACCACCCATTATATTGCAACATTTGAATATCATCGCCTCTTGTATTTTTTATAGTTGTATTACCTTCACTGAAAAGCTATTTTTGTTTCAAACTTAGACTTCTGACACCAGTTGCATATACACCATCAAATATTCCTGCAATTTCATCCTATGATAAACAGAAATCATCTGGGTCACATATATATATATATATATATGATCATCCACATGGGTAACAGGTTCATCATTAATCAATCCATTCACAGCTTCATATACAATGTTAAAGGCTTTGGCTTGGGCCAAAGCCTGCTGAATAACCTGTTCTACGTGAGCAAACTTTCTAATAGTTAAAACCTGAGTAAAGGCCTCAGCTCATGTTGTCAATTAAGAAAACATGCCTGAAGTCTCATTGTCCAAAAGAAGTTTGTTTTCATTTTTGAAAAGGTATATGACACATAATTAACCTTTAGTGATAACTCTTTATCAATGTTCAATGTATAATATTGAGTTTGCAGAATAGCTGGCTTGTTTTTTTTTCATTTTTTGTGTACAATTCTCTAGAATATATACCTTGAACTTTCTTTAATACTTTTATTCAGTTCAACATACCACCATCTTTTGCCCAAACATTACTTGACATAAGTTCATATATGACAGCAAATTCATCCAAGATTAGATCTTCAAGTTCATCCAGTATCTCTATGAAGTGATTGAAAATCTTAATGAACGTTGAAGCTTCATCATTCTTCTAATTGTAGAACTCAATATTTGATCAAGCTTGCAGCTATATATAAAACAGCCTTAATGAAGACATTTGATTAGAAGATGACTCAACCTATAAGCGCATATGGGGGCGCTAACTAACTACAAAAAGAAATTTGCCATTTATATAAAAAGATTGATTTCAAACAATTCCACCTTAACTTTTAGCCTTTTGTATGGCTTGTTTAATGACATCAACGGTGTCATTTAGCTTGCACTTGTTGGCATATCTCATCCATATGATATGCAACGGTGGTGATAGAACTGCATGGTTGTTTTCATATTTTTCCCAGAGAGCTAAAAGATCCTGACCTAATTGTTAACAAGAACTTCATCTGTAGTTTTTTAAAGAAGTCAAAAAGTCATTATTTGCAAAGGTTTCATCTGGACCTAGATATAATGTTTAATCACTGACTGGTCTAGGAAATCTGAATTGATAGGTACAGTTATTATGGTCTTTGTAACAAGTAGATTTGGACTTGAGCATTTGTGCACTTTATATTATATGTCTGTAGAAATTTTGGAGCCTTGTGCTCAATTACTCCCAATAATTAGAACCAATTTAAGCCCTCTGGGATGCTTTCCTTGACTCACACTTCTACTGCACATGTTCTTATTAAATTGCGTTGATTTAATTAACTGAACAAACTGGGGCAATAATAGTATGAAGGCTATTATTTAATTTAAGTGCTCTTGAAGCAACTTGAGTATAAACTCCAACGCTAAACAGGTGCTTCTTCCTATTTAATGTACCTTTGAACTGGTAGGGAACTCTTTCCTATATTTCTTTATTAAGAGCCAGGTGGAGATCTGATAAAAAAACAACCTAAGGATATACGATCCTTGCACTCCTATCCTAAGAGTACACTATACAGTCAATGCATAAACAAAAATATCTATCTAACTAAGATCTTCTTTATTATGAAAATGTTGAGGGTTTTTATAGAGACAGGCACAAAGCTTTTCAGCTTCTCACTAAAGATATATTAATTTATTTTCCACTGTTTTTGACCCCTGAGATTATCCTCTGAATAAGGGCGTGTTCCTTTACCTTGATTAATCGTCAGTAAGGCAACATTTATGGTTCAGCAATAATTTATTGGTGTCAGAAGCCAGACACCAATTTCATAAGGACCATGTTGACTGATTACGCCTATTACACTGAAAAGAGTTAAAACGTCTTAAGATTTAATCAGAGTGATTCATCATAATGATCTGACTATCAGTTGTTAGTCCCTCATTGAATCACCCACTCAATATTGTCAGGGGGTAATCCCCAACAAAATACTAATCAAAATACTGGACCATATCCATTGATTATATAACTAATAGTTTTGTCATCAATCATTGCTGAATATTAAGTTGATACTAATCTTTGAAATACTTAATCTTTTAGTGGGAAGGATATTGTGGTCAACTCAAATTCCAACATATCTCCCCACATGACCAGATTAATCAGTTGAAGATAGAAACTTTGGGGATAGAAGCCGCCTTGGGACATGGTCATGTTCAGCTATCATATTTCTATTACTTCAGTGGAGTTTGGCTCTGTCTGCACTCAACATTATCATCCCATGATTGGCATCATGGCTCCTCATCACTAATTTGCTACCTGCTGCTGCCTCTCTTGAGCGCAGTTCCCAAGTCATTGTCAGATAGTTGCATTCCCAATTTTTTGAGAAAAGCATTTGAAGGTAAGTATGGCTAATACCCACCAAAAATCCTGGTCGTTTTTTGGTGGAATCCTTTAAATTGGGGAGTTTATCTAACCCCCCTCATCAGCCAAAAAGCCATAGTGTGTATAGCTGGGTTAAGTCAAATTTATGGCAGATTCAGGGGAGTCATTCAAAAATCCGTCAATTAATTGGTTTAAGTATATTAAATCCTTGCCCCACATATTCATCTTACTTGCTATTGACCACCATCAGCCCTTGCATTGAAGTGAAACGAATTATGAGAGATCTTTTTTAGGTTGAAAGCCCATATTAACTAACTCAGATGTGCCCAGCTAGTGATAAATTTCTCTCTTTACTCACTTAAAGCCTTGAATTGCTTTAATTACTAAGCAGCAAGGTATTAAGGGGTTTTTATTTTTACCATACAACAATAATTAATAAACATATATATATAATTCTTTTTTCCCAGTATCCAAAATTCATATATTTTTTTATTCAAGTAGTACTAAATCTCTCATTTTTATAATAGCAGTTGTGAGATTTAATACTCCTATTTCTTCTGAATTGTGAATCCTGTGCAAATAACAGTATTGGTCGTTAGTAACTGCCAGGATTTTGACAAACGGTCCTCATTACAGGGGGCCTTTACACCACTAAAAATATTACTAAAAATGGAGGTTGGCGAAGAAAAATACCCTCAAAACCTCCCCGCTTAATCTAAGTCCAAATTAGCTGCAATAGAACAGCAGCTAGCTAGTGCATTGTCTCGACTTAAAAAGCTCAATGAGCACCCCTCTCAAGGCTCTTACAAAGCCTATTCCAACATTCAAAAACCCCTTTTAGGGATAAGTTTACCGCAGATAAGGGTAGTATTGCCTCCTTCCTCTTTGTTTATGAATCTACGATGTAAGGGGCAACTGTTCAGCAAAAATTCAGATATATCCTTCAATACTTGAGTCAAGCGTGTCTCAGGAGATAATGGTCCTAACATGGCCACCCTTAACATCTGGGCGGAGGTGAAACAAGCGCTCACTGAAAAATTCAACATCCCACATAGTTCACAAAAGCAAAAACAGGTTTTTATATACCTTATTTTGTAAGAGGGAGAATCAATCACCTCTTTTGTTAAGCGATTCTATAGTAGAGCACAACATCAGTTGCTTGCCAAACTTCTAACTCTAGATGATGCTATTGCTGCTATCTTGGCTGTCTTGGCGTCTCATCCCTATTTAGAAATGTATATCTCTGCAGTCAAGCGCACCTTCCAAACTGTATGAGATATCAAAGAGGCTCTGCAAGCAGTTGCTGACTTTCATGAACCTGACCTTTTGCAAAGAGCTAAGAGGCGAAAATCAACTCTGAACCCTCATCCTCATCTATGGCTGTCTCCCTCTGGAACCCTGCATCCCCAGAGCTGCAGTGACGAGATGATCCTCCAAAATGTGAGGATAGTCAGGAAATACTGGAAGTGACAAGGCAGCGCTCCCCTATAGCGTCAGTTTCAAAAGCTCAGCCGGTTAATTCAGTTATCACCTTGTCTTTTTCTCCTCTTCTTTCAGAGATCTACTAATGGGGATAAAATGTCACGTCCCTCCAAGCCGCTGTCTCATCCCCTTTAGCCATACCTTGTGCTGCCCCTAGCTCAAAAACCTGCATTCATGTGGTAGCCTAAACCTGTGACTTCCAAGGATAAAGTAAAAGCCATTACAAATCTTAAGCTTCCCCCAAAAAGTTAATAAGGTGGATGAACAACCCCAGGACCTATCCTGCCATAAGGGAAGCCCTGAATCTACCTCACACCCTATGAGCTCTCTGACGTGCACAGATAATCCATCCAATGATTAATCTGAAGGTGGTTATGAAGTTGTGGGTTATTATGTTTTAGAAACCCCAGGTGAAGTGGAGGTGCCTGACATGTTGAACCCCTAGAGAGTGAATATGGCTAGGATACCCCACAGAACTTATCTTCATCAAGTGCTGAGGGGTCTGGAGGGTAATGACACTGTCATTGACTCCAACCAGCTCCTTACCTCGTTAATCTGATCTACTAAGAGTGTGTAATCCTGCAGTCTATCCAATAGAAATACCTTGAGATTTCCAAAAGACTAGCTTCCACTCTCCAGCTAAAGAATATCCTATCTCTTTCCCCAACTTGTTGAAGCCTTCACAAAATTGGTCATTGTCTTCAATAGAGTATGGTTCATGACTATCCTTAACACTGGATCCCCTGTGAATGTTGTGTCATCCAAACTCATCAAAAAGATTAAGCTGGCCCCTGACCACAACTTCACCCAAGAGTTTGGTACTACTGGTCCATCCAGCACATGTGCTATTGTGGAATACTCTTTGCCCATCCAATTTGGAAAGCTCATATTGTCAGCCCCCGTGGTGGCCTTGGCTAACAGCGCCTATGATATACTCATTAGTACACAGTTTATGCTTGAGTATGAAGGGATCACTAAATTGAAGCAGGGCTATATCTCCCTGCTTAACTATGAGGTCCCTCTGATTCTGACAAACAATGAGCTTAACAAAAGGAATACTCTTACACAGTGAAGTACACCTCTTCTGCCTTATCCCCGCACTACATCACGGAGGGACAAAATACAAAAATGTTGCCTCAATCAGTAGACGCACTAGAGGGTATTACTTTCTATGCTTGAAGAGAGGTAGCAATCAAGGTGGGTGAGAAAAGGGTAGTTGACACTAAGATTACCTTATAATACCCTCAGCTGCTTATTGCATTTAATCAGAATTGACGGAGCTAGCCCTCTTGAGCCCAGAGTATTGCCAGGCATGCTAGACCCAGCTTATCAGAGAATAATAAACCTCCTGTTTGGGAATTTCACCAAGAAGAACATGGTCATCAAGAAGCATCAGAAGATCAGAAGAGGCCTGCTGATTCCCAGTGAGGATATTAAGCATGTTCACTGTATTGGGTTTATGGCTGATATGGGCTTACCCGCCAATCAATCATTATGTACGTTGACTACCGTCAATATATCTGGGGATCTAGCCCCTGAGGAGCTTGACAAAGTACACACCCTACTTGAGGCCTATAGAGACATTTTCTCCAAATCTGACACTGACTATGGGAACATGAAGGGTTGGACTCATACTATTGATGTTGGGGAGGCTTGACCCATCCGCTCCAAACCCTACTACAAATCCAAAGTTGAGGAGTTACAGATGTGCATGGAGATCAAATAGCTGTTGGACGCTGGGTTGTCAGTGCCATCCCACAGCCCTTGGTCTTCCCCTCTTCTACTCATAAAGTAGAAAAATGGAGGTCATTTGGTAGTTATGGACTACTGTAAGCTGAACAACCTCAAAAAAAGGATAGCTACCCTATCCCTTGTATTGATGACGCTCTGGAAAAACGCTCTGGGTCCAAGTCTTTTCTGCTATGGATTTGGCTAGTGGGTATTGGCAGATGGACCTTTCTCCTAAGAATCAGAAGTGCGCCCTTATCTGTAACGAGGGCCTTTTAAACCCACCTGGTTACCCCAGGTGTTGTGCAATGCGCTGGCCACTTTTAAGCGGGCAATGGATCACATTCTTTAGGATCTTATGATGAGCTGTGTGATTGCCTACCTCGATGACATCTCAGTCTTCTCTAAGACGTTCAATGAGCATCCCAAACACCTAAAGGAAGTGTTTCAACGTTTGCAGGCATCTTGCATCAAACTAACGCCCTCCAAGTGTACTTTTTTCCAAAAGAAGCTGGATTTTCTTGGGAACGCCATCTTACAAGATGGGATACAGCCTCTACAATTTAAAGTCAAAACAATTTAATATGCCAGCCCAAAAACCCTCACAACATCTAGGTATTCTTGGGCATGATGGGGTACTACCATCAATTTATCCCAAAATTTGCCCAGCTCAGCGATCCCCTTGTCCACCTTATTGATAAAAACACCCCCTTCCTTTGGGTTGCTGAAATTAGGCCGCTTTTGAGACCATAGAGGAGCTATTGAAAAAAGGCTAATACTCCGCCACCCTGACTACAGAAAGCCCTTCATGTTGTTCACAGATGCCTCTGACTATGCTGTTGGAGCTATCTTGGCTCAATTGGATGAGCATGGGGTCGATCATCCCATGTCTAACTTTAAAAAAAATGCTTTTTAAAATCTGAGCGCAACTACAGAGTCACTGAGAAGGAGCGCCTAGCTTTCCTGCTTGCTGTCAAACACTACCGCTCTTTTCTATATGGGACTTCATTTTGGTGTTTACTGACCACACCTCTTTTAAGTAATTACAAAATATGAAAAATCCCACTGGGCGGTTGGCTTGCTGGGCTCTTAAGATCCAGCACTACTATATGACCATTGAACATCGAGATAGAATGTGCCATACTAATGTAGATGGGTTGATGCAGCTGCCTGTCCTTCACCTTGACAATAGCGAATCAGAGAGGTTGCATGACCTCCTAATGACTTCTGACGCGTGAGCTGATGAAGATGAACCTGTACAGAAAATATTAGCACGGCACTCTCACAACACAAAGGTGGAGAGCGGAAAGTTATATAAGAAAGTAGGAGTAAATTAGTTTTCCTATTTCCAACTGTCAGAGCTAGTCCATGTCATTTTAGAATCTCACACTATCATGGGGCATGGTGGAGTACGCAAAACCCATGAGTGGATAAAAGAGAGGTACTACTGGGAGGGCATCATAGAAACCATGACTCAAGTCTTGGATGCCTGCCTGACCTTTACAAAACAATCCAGCTTCAAGACCCAATATTAGTATCGACCTACGACGCCCCAACAACCCTTTCACACCATAAGTTTGGATGTGGTAGGTCCTCTTCCTCAAACTACTGGTGGAAACAGATATATTTTGGTTGGTATTGATCATTTCACCAGGTGGGTTGAAGCTGTCTCTCTCCTCGCTCATACTGCTAAAGCCACTGCCACCTTCCACATTATTATATCTCACATGGCATGGTTGCCCCCAGATCCTCCCTTGTGATAATGGAAAATTCTACCTCCCAATTGGTATAGCTCCTTGCAACCTTCATGGGAGCACAACATATCTTCTCAGACCTTTACAATCCATCCATAAATGGGGCCATAGAAAGAGTAGATTGAACCCTGGTCTCTATATTACGAAAAATGGTCAATTCAGACCCTCTTCATTGGGATCTCTACCTACCCAGCGCACTTATGGTCTATTGCATCAGTTACCATCATATTCTCAAAACGTCTACTTATCATGTGTTGTATGGGCGGGAACCTGGGGTGCTGGCTTTATTGCTAAAGATGTCTTCTCTGAGAGCACTGACCCTGAACAAGCCATGAAAAGCTAGCCCAGCACGTCATCCAACTACAAGCAGAGGCCATGACTAACTTGGAAAAGACTATCATAAAGAAGGCCAAGCAGCTAATGAGAGCTGGGCCCCTCTTCCTTTCTTCCAAGTACTAGACTTGTTACTGTACTACCACAATCAGATAACTCCTAGGAGTGAGAAGCTTGGGTCTATCTGGGAGGGACCTTTCATAGTCACATATAAGTAAAGGGATGAATAATTCATCATTCCCTTGCTTCTATAGTTATCATCAACTGGGTTCATGGCCAATTTTTACGCCTTTATTCACCCCCTACCTCTCTTGAAGGGGGTAATATTGGACAATTACAAGCCTGATATTGTGAGAAGAGAGTATCAGAGATAAATAATGAAAATATCAGCCAAAAGACCCTGGTTGATTCTTAATGGAACCCCTTTAATTTGGGTAACACTTTTATTAATATTTCACAGGCAAATAGCACGAGTCTTAGCAGTCAGATTGCACTGATCATGTAGCAGAATAAAGGGAGTCTGTCTGAGGTTCCTCCTTAAGCCACTTCCAGTTTAATTCACGCACCTAGGCGGAGACCACCCTCTTTTATAGGGTTGGATGGGGTCCTGCAAGGTGCAAATATTTCCACGCATTGGTTGGGTTAAATATATTAAATCTTTAACTAATAGACTAGTACTGCCTGCTAACAACCCTCCATTGGCCGTTCCATCCAAGTGAGGCGAGATTTGAAAGCTTCAATAGGTCAAAAGCCCATATTACCAAATTTGGATGCACCTATCTTATACTGAATTTACTTTCCAACTCACTTCAAGCCTTGATGCATTTCAAATATAAAGCAACATTTTATTAATAGGGTTTACTTTTTATACACTTGCCGTAAATTAATAAAAACTTAAAAACCAATATTTAAATTTAATTAAAAAGTACTAGTTTTATTATCTTTATTATAAGTTGTTGATAACCCCTAATTAATATCCTGCAGTAGATAACCAACATCTCCTGCATATAATTGTTAAAATTAGGTGTAAAAACGCACCAGCGAGAATCCCAAACCCTGAATTCCAACAATTATTTGGGGACAAAATATTAGTTAGGATTTACCACTCAAGTAGCTTATTTTGAGTGAAGACTTTCCGGCCAAGGAAATTAAAAAGCTTATAACCTAGCACCCAGGAACTTCGAGTTTCCTGGCCTACAAGTCAAAGGGACAAGTGGTCTAAACCCCTTAGTCCCAACGTAGGACTAGTGCTTCTGGACACCCTTTCTCATGCCACCTCCATTTAGATGAAGCTCATTTGACAAGTTGTCTACTGGGATGAGACCCCCATGCCCCAGTGGGCGCCTGCCCTCTACCAATATGCGTCAGAATCTTTGGGCATTCCTAGAGCATCACTGTAATCTTTAGGGGACAGCTTATTAATCACCCAGGCCATTCCCTGAAACCCTCTTTCTCCAAATATTGGAATAAAACTTTCTTTGCCCTGAGATGAGTGGGCGCATGGGGTGTACTACGCCTTTCCACACGGAAGGGATGGCCCAAGCATCAGCTCTTGTCACCATATGATAGTACACAATGAACAGGTAGTAATATCTAGCCTCAACCCCAGAATAAACCTCCAATCTGCCCGCGCCTTTTTGAAAATTCTACCACCCTCACTCAATGAAAATAAACTTCCAGAGGTTCTGGCAGGATGTTTACCACCTAAAACTTTCTATGAAGATGTCAAACACCCTATTATGGACACTCCATTGTTCATACAAGACAGGGTTTACTGGCCTTACATTCCAACATCGCAGCTGACCTCATTGTCTGGAGAGTATTGACTCCCATCTTCACCACTTTTCATCTTCCCAGGGTCATCTCTCTCTGGCCTAAGGTCTGCACGCTCCTCCATGCCCTTCCATGGCACAGAAACCCTGTTCAAGGTCTGGTGTTTTTGAGCAGACCAACATAGATGCCACTGACCTCTCCAAGTCCTTGCCTATGCCACGGCACTATGAACAAATCACAATTCCTTCCTTCAGGAAGCTTTTGACTTGCAAGTATGGACCCTAAAGCACATGACTGCCCGCTTCCAAGTGCACTTTAAGATAGTCTTGTATGTCTCAAATAATATCTCAACCCTCCCACTCAGTCTCAACTGCAGTAAGGCTCTGGTGCACCAACCTTTCTTCCTTTCTTGATGTTTCCTCTTTCCCTTTCCCTTGCACCAGCTCTCAGGAGGCCAGGTATAATAAAAAATCACAATTGATCCCTTCCCAGGTCAGGCCTCTAGTACTAAGAATCCTATACTTATTTAGTAATTGATTGTAGACGTTACTAGGTTAATCACCTATGCTTATCCAATGATATTTAACTAACTTCCCCAACACTTGATTAATTATAAGGCGTCAAAATTTGGATAGCAACTATGCTGGGACTGAGTTATTTGGTGTCAATGACCGTCTAGCTGGGGATTTGCTAGAATTTCTTAGGAGCTTTGCATGTACCCAAAGTATGGTGTATCTCTCACCTGATCCTTCACAGTGTACGCCTCTTTTGGCGTTTTTTCAAGTATATTAGAGATGCCCTTCCAAAGGTGATCCATCTGTTGAGCATCCCAAACATGTGGATATCATTGTATAAAACCAGCCCTCCTAATATAAACAGGATAATGCACTTATTCCTTGTTATTAATTGAATTTACTTTTCTAACCAGTTTTTAAAAAAAGAAATTGGTTGAGTATGTGGAAGGCTTCCTAAGTATTGTTTTGGGTTTTATTTCTTGATTACAGGAATGAAAATTTAGTGGTAGCGTGAGATGTTTCCACTATAGCAGTTATCACTACAACCTCAATGTGGATTAATGAAGTTTATAATTATATGCAAAGACGCTAGAGGAATGAAGGTGATCTCAGGTGGCGGGTTAGAACGATTTCTAAGTTCTGCAAAGTACCTATGTGAGTACCATTTAATTATCACAAGTAGCTCTAATCAAGATTGTTGTCAGGATGAAGGGGGATATAATCCAAATATCTGAATAAATTCAAGCAACTGAAGCCCCAGGTGCAAATGTATCTAAAAGTTGTACCTTTTAAATTCTACTAAAGTCTTAATTTAAAGGAAAACAATCCTTAATTGGTTAATAATTGTATTTTTCACTAATTATTTAATGGTACATAAAAATATTTGTTAAAATAGAATGTACTCTTTTTCTACTAATACAAATTATATAGGAGATCAGGGAGATATTACAGAAAAAATTCAAGCGCTTTCCATGCCAAGATCTATAATAAGTGCGTTGAAAAGTTTAAACAGTTTGTCCTTATAAAATCAAAATTCAGATTCTGAATTCTGAGTTGAAACTCCTGGGGATTTCTGGCAGAGATTGGCTTGGCACCATGGTTGTGCCCTCTATCAAGCCATTCTTTGGTCTCAAAAGAGCTTACAGTATGGCCAGATGAGGGATCCCCTACGGCAAACTTAGAAGTTCAAGCAAGCCATTTTGACCCTCAGTTTTAATTTTGCAGCTTCCTAGCCATTTAGGCCCCATGCCTTACCTGAATGTTGGGGTGCAATAAGGTTATATCTCAAAAATGAAACCTTGAGTTAAATTGGAGCATTTGTCCTCCCTGTTTGATCTGTCTTTTCTTGTTTCACTCTTGACGTCAGAGAAATGTCAAAATTGCCTCATTTGCTTTCTATTTATGCTAAACAAAAGTAAGGATTAATTTAAGGGTTTGCAACTTCAATTACCTGTCATTCTTTTTTAGAGATTTCCTCAAATTTTAAGAGTTAAAAAAGGTTTGATATTATACATTTATAACATTTTGCCTCTTTAGCCCAACTAGACTTTTGGACCTAATTTGGTGTTTTCAGCTCTACCAAATCTCAGGAATCTTGACAAATTTAAACTGGGTAAGTTTTTTTTTTACAAAAAACTGCAATTATGGATTTTTTTTGAGATTCTGATTACTTCTTTCAGACAGTATATATCATATAGATCAGGTTTTCCCCAATATTGAGAGGCTTCTGCACACAATATCTAATTGCATAGGTCAGTTTTGGACCATGATAGCAGGAGGCTTTAATAAATTTTGTCAGGAATATTCCTGTCAGGCTTTGCCCTCTTTAAGGTGAAGCCTCTAACTTAGGGTCACGACTTGCCAATGTTATAATTATTAGCAAATGCCAAATTAGGTTCCCTATTAACTTGGATTGATCCTTATTCAAAGTGTCAGGATTCATTCACAGTGACCTTATTATATTTTAAGTGAATTTACTTTTCCTAAACTATTGAGGATTGATCCATAAAGGTAATTGAGTTCTTTTGGGACCATCTAGTACTAAAAAAAAAAAAAAAGGTAATTGAGTTCTTAGAATTACCAGTGACAAAACCAAGGATCCATCACTAATTCATTTTCAATCATTAAATTATTATTTGTTATTAGGTCCTGAGTTATCATTAATAAAAGCAACCAATGCTGAGAGTTTTTCTAAGTGATGCATTTAATTGCCCTCTATATCTTAGTAATTTCACCCCTGCTTTTCATGAACCCTCAGGCTCTCTCACCTTTAGCCTTAGTACTTTAAATAGTACGAAAATTAAATTTAAAAAGGACCTTTTACCCATCTAATACTAAAAAAAGGACCTTTTACCTTATTATACTTAATATAATATCCTTTATTCTACTATAAGCTAATATAATATAAACTATTATCTAAAAATATTCTCCAACAAGGGTTGAGGCTGATAAACTTAGAAGGAACTTTGGCCCCCTTTCCCTTAGGCTAGGTGATGTACTAAGCATACCACACCTGCCCTATTGTTAGAATTCTGAAGGGAACCTAGCGAGCACCCACCTGGCTAGAATTCTGACAAGTGGTGCTCACTACAGGGGGCCCTGTATACCCTTAAGGTTTCACCTCTACCTTATAAAAGGGTTCAATTAGGAGTTGGCTTATTGCCACTGGTTCTTGTCAGCCACAAGTGCCAACTGCTTACCTGCGCCGAGCTGAGCTCTTAAGAAACTACAGAGGATGTCAGGCCACACCTTAAAGCTGTATGGGAACCTTTAACCTCTACAGGAGGTTAAGTTTCATTTTCAAGGGCCAAACCAGACACCTCATGAGTACACTAAGGCCCCTGCAAAGTCATCAGCTTCTTTGGAGAGCCCTTTAAGTGCACTTAATCAATGTAGGCCAACCTGAGCCTGCATATCCCCAACATTTCAAAAGGGGTGAATTTCTGAATCCAGAAACTCAGTTAATCAGGGTTGGCTGCATAGTGATCCTCTGGCTTTGATATTTGTCTTCTACTTTTTAACTATCATGGGAGATTTGAGTTTAGCTCCTCAATAAATTTGATTGAGCTAATTTTATAAACTATGATTTAGGCTCTTCATTAGATTGTGTTGAGCAATTTTAAATCTCTGATGTAGCTGCTCAAGAACTTGAGTAAGCTACCCTGATAATAAATAAATGTGAAAAATTAACCCAAAGTGTACGATCCACTCAATTGGGTTGAGCTATCTCATCTATCAGCATTCCTAAATATCTGGGGTAAATCCCAATGCAGGCAACCTATGCTGATGACCTTCCCTGATCCTCTGAACTAACTGTTCAGAGGTCAAGCTCAAGATGACTAAAGAGGAAGACCTCCGCCCAGGCGCTGACAGCATAATATGCCATGAGGACTGAGCACCCCTGAACTCTCATTATTGGATCAGATGGAAGTTATACCAGCTGATCTATTCTTAATTTATTTTTCTGGGGATTACCCACAATGCCAGCTATCAGCGCGATGATCTTTCTGGGGACACACCCCAATACCAACCACTAATGCTACTGACCTCTCCAAGGAAAATCTATGGTGCCAGCTACCAATGACAAGGACCTCTCTGGAGATAATCCCCAATGCCAGCACCTGGTGCCAATGATCTTGCTGGGGCCACCCATAATGCTGCCCCCACAGCTGATAATCTTTTGTTATAGACTGAGCATTAGATTTCTTAGCTATCTCCAACCTCTCCCCCTGCCAATTTTGAAGGGGATAAAAAATCTGCTGAAAAGCAACAACGTTACAACTGCTCCCTCATGAATTTATAACAGAATGACCCAAATGGGTTATATACTATATAAATCAACTTAATTGATGGAGTGAATAATTAGTCCCAAACCAAAATGCAGATGAAGGTGCCTAGGTTCTTGTTGGTCACTAATGACAAAGATTGACCAAACATAGGCCTATATTAATATTTCCAAATTGTGCTTCCCATAACATGGTTTGAGATAGCTTAAAGTGTCAGGGATACTCCCAATAGATCTAATTACTAATTCAACACTAGCGACTGAAGTCAAGAATGTCATTAATCTAATTATTATGTAAAATTCAGATTTTTGGAAGACATAATTTGATGCCAAGGTTTTTAGGATTACTGGCGACTGAATGCCAAGGATAATCCAACTATTACCATCTAGGATTTGCTTCTTTCCGCTCAGCATAACTTTCTGAGCAATTATATGGTTTATAAAAGTAAAACTTAATTGCCCTCCATAGTTTCACTCTGATGTCATTGGATTCCCCGCCAGCTGCCCCAGTGTGGGGCAGAGGCAAAACCCCCTTGTTGTTTTCTGTCCAACAGGAAAACACACTTGGACTGGATCGCCCAGTCACACCAAACCCCTAGGATGATTCGTTCCTCCCAAGGATCTTGACGCCCACCTTGCTTTAACCCAAGCTGTGCCCTGTTGCCCCCCTGGTGCTCCTCCAGAGCAACATGCAATTCAGCCTTAGGGTCAAATATGGGAAACTTTTCCCATACAATGACTAAGCCATTATCAAAATGGCTCAGGTGGTGATGTGTCCCGCCTGTTTTATTGACTTCCGCCCTATAAGGGGTATTTTGATCTTGGATTCACCTGTGAAACTGATGCCACCATTGCAGCAATGGTGTCCCTAGCCTTTCAGGATACTCCTCTCCCAACAACTCAGACCTGGCTCCCAGTGGACACCACTTTAGTGGTTCAGTTTGGTGGTTTTCCTAACCACCTCCCCTTGAGGTGCTCCACCAGGAGCTAATGGAAGGTTTGGAAACCTATGGCTCCAACCCTACCTGCAATTTGTGGCCCCAAATGGGGCCACACGCCACACTGGGCCTCAGGCGTATGCCACAATTAGCCCTGAAATGAACAAAATTGCCCCATCAATTCCCCCTCATGCGCTATTTCCTCCGCCCCTGTCCATCTGTTCTGGGCCTGCTTCAAGGGTGGACAGACAATTTATCTGTCCTGTTTTGAGTTAAGCCACTCAAAATGCAAGTGCCCATATCTAGAAGCTCCCAATAGCACTGATAGTCCATCTGATGGCCACCAACCCACTGCCCACCCCACACCAATTCTGGCATGGGGTACAATCCTACCTCCCCCTCCCCCAAAGCCTGTTGCTGCAGCTGCATCTGCAGCCAACAATCAGCCTCCACCTTACCCCAGTGCTACACATGACTTTTCCAATTAAGTGCAGGATTGGACCCCAGTTTGATCCCATGCAACCTCCAACAAATCACCCATCCTCAACCATATGCCAATTCCCCAATTTAATTATGCCATAACCCATGGGAGTTTTTGGATAAAATTGATGAATCAGGTATTATCATTGAAGAACCATCGCTGCAAGTTGACCGGTTCTGTAATGCAAAAATGGGATGCAGAATTCCCCTCTTGTTTATAGGCCCTAAAGCCAATTGCTGAACCATTCCACAGCGACCACCAGCTTGCAATAGAAGAAGCACTACACCAGATTTCCATCCCCTCCACAAAGCCGCCACCAAATCAGTGGCGGCGCTCACAGGAGGAATTCCACCTCTTGTTATCCCCAAAAATCTTACTCCAAAAAAAATAAGATTAATGTGAAACAACTACACAAAAATGTCACCAATGCTATCCAGAATGTGGTAGATGTGGCACAAAATCCGAAAGCCAAAATTACCCTAACCAATATTGCCAAGTTTGTTAATCTACCAGAAGCCCGCATTAAAGCCAAAAAAGCTTCAGCCAAATATATCAATTCCATTTTATGGTTGGCAATTACTCAGAAGTACCAATCATCAGAGATATTGAACCACATATCGCCAATGCCCTGACGCCCTTGCTATCTGCCTTGGCACAAACCCTACTCTGGAAAGAGATAGCTGATGCTGAAGATGATCCCCCAATCCACCCTCCCCTTCTGCCATGAAGGGATAAGAGGTCCCTGCTGCCCACCTGGTTGGTTGTTTTCGTTTATGCGTTTTATTCAATCACTCATTTAGGCGTTTTGTTTGAAAGAATTAGTTACATTACTTTTAGTTTTAGTTTCTAGTTTGGTAATGTCCGTCCCCTGGTAGGCTTACCTCAGTTAAATTAAATAACCATCTAGGATTTGCTGGCAAATTACGCCAAAGACACTCACCTTGCTAGTGGAGTGTCAAGGTTTACATTTTTAAGAGTGAGCGATGATAATTTTGCTGCCTCAGATTCTGATTCCTGGCGCTTCAGAGATGAGGATAATTTCAAAAACTGTATTTTTAAGCCAAGCTCCTAGCTTAATGGAGTTGAGCTGATTTGAGGGTTACCAGCGACTTGATGCCAAGGATAAATGAAATGCTTTACTGGTCCACTCCTCAATGATACATATAAAATACTGGCCACCAAGGCTGACAATCCTAAATAGGCAAGGTATTCAGTTGCCCTGACTCCTATCTTCTTACCAGCCATCCATGTCAATTATTTTCCAGGTAGGCCAAGCATTCAGTTGCTTTCTGCCACTTATGTTATTATCAGCAGTCAATGCCAATAATCTCTCAACCAGGACAAGAATTTTGTTGCTCTGCTTAACTTTTTTAACGGACACAATGCCAATGATCTATTAAGTAGGCTAAAGCACTCAGTTGCTTATTGTCACCTATATTCCTGACAGAAACTAACAATGAAGTACCTCTTACCATATCGTATGGTTGTTTCCTCACCATCCACCTTTGAATCATCCAACCTTCGCTACATTTGGATCTTTGTTAAGATTTTTTTAAAACTAGTGGACCCAAAACTTAAATCTTCTATTGCCTCAATCAAACTGCGCCTAAAGATCTGATGACATCCCACTCTTCAAAGCCATTTTTTTTCTCTCAACCCCTGTCAGAAAATTAACCAGATGGATTCTACCCCAATAGATATCAGAATTGGGGGTTTAAGTTAGTTGTCATTATTGCCTGTTAATATCTTAGTTTAATTTTATTTAATGTTACAAACATAATAATTGTTTAGGTTTGGCGGATTCCTAGTCTGGCGCTGACTCCAAAATTGTGGGTGATTGTGGAAATTTTTGGTGGAAGGCTAACATATTTGTATCAACCATCTGATGATTTCGCTGACTTAAATATGAGTTTGGTGGAATCTTGTCCTGACGCCAATTGCCATGAATAGGAAATTGTGAAATTTTCTGGTGGAAAGTCAAAGCATTGTTATCAATCATTTAATTATGAATTTTCTGTCTAATTTGGAGTACCAGCAACTTATGCCAAGGATGCTCAAAGGATTTATAATAATAGTAATTTAATATAGCTGACCAGTGACTTGTGACGAGGATGAGTCAACCTAATATTTGGTGAACAGGATGAGAAGATTGGAAGGAAATCAGTACCATGAATGACTAATGATTGGATGAAGTTCTGGCTTGATGGACAATGGGTTGTGATTAGGCGCAGTAGCCTAGGGTATAAATAGTTGTCATTCCTTTTCAATAAAGATCTCTCTTTTGCCCATCTTATTTTAGTTGTTAGTAGTTATTCTGCTAGATTAAGAAAGTGTGGGACTGAAGATCCCCAAAGTAGGCGCGAGGTGACATGCCTGGAATGGCTAATGCTGCTAGCTTTCATACCTCAGCCCTATGAGGAACTGATGGGAACCTGGCCAACTGGCCACCAATGATGATGTGCTGATGGCTGTCAGCCATGAGGGTGGTGCAGCGCAGGAATGTCATAGCCACCCAGGATGGGGGATAAACTCGCCAGGGCACACCCAAGAGGGGCTAATGATTGGTCATGAGGGTAATGCAGTGCGATAGTGCCATAGCTGCACAGGATAGGGGATGTACTTGCCAAGGAACACCCAAGAGGGACCAAGGGGCTAAGGTGAAGTCGTTGGTCTGCTGGGTTGGTGGGTTGGACGTGGACTTGTAGGAGGTTGGCACGCCAATGAAGGCAAAACAGCAAGGGTCAACCAGTCTCCATACTGGTTGACCTGGAACACAAGCGGAGCCCACTTTTTGGAAAAACGATTTTCCAACAACCCCCAGCCAAGGATTAAAGGGGATTCTGTCAGGCATTACCCTCTTTAGGGTGAAGCCTCTAATTTGGGGTTACGACTTTCCAATATTAAATTACTGGCAAATGCCAAATTGGGCTCCCTATTAACTTGGGTTGAGCCTAATAAAAATGTCAGAGATCATCCCCAATAACCTTTATTATATTTAAGTAATTTACCTTTCCTAAACTATTGAGGATTGATCCATAAAGGTAATTTGAGTTCTTAGGATTACCAGTGACAAAACTAAGGATCCATCATTAATTCACTCATAATCATTAATTTATTATCTATTATTAAGTCTTGAGTTATTATTATTAAGCAACTAATGCTGAGAGTTTCTATAAGTGATGCATTCAATTGCCCTTTATCTCTTAGTAATTTCACCCCTGCTTTTCATGAACCCTCAGGCTCTCTCACCTTTAGCCTTAGTACTTTATATATAGTATGAGGCTCAAATTTAATAAAAGACCTTTTAACTTATTATAATTAATAAAATATCATTTATTCTACTATAAGCTAATATAATATATACTATTATCTAAAAACTCTTCTCCAACAAGTGTTGAGGCTGGTAAACTTAGAAGAAATTTTGGCCCCTTTCTCTTAGGCTGGGTGATATACTAAGCATACCATACCTTCTCTACTGTTGTAATTCTGGAGGGCACCTAGCGAGGCACCCAGCACAACCTGGCCAGAATTCTGACAATTTTTGTAAAGGGCTAAACTAAATTTTTAGATTAGCTTAAATCCCGTCCTCAGAGTTAAATGAATCCTTTTTGAGCCAAATCCTGACAACTCCCCTATAGATCTTGGCATAGAGGGGGTAAAAGGCTGTAGAAATTGACTGTGTACTCAATTTATCTCATTCCCCTGAGCGACCTCTACAATAGAATGTTCATTCTAATATATAGTTAACTCAGTAGTGTCCTGATAAATTGGCCCAGTTTGGTATCACGTCCACCAAGTTGGTAATGATAGAAAATGACTAAATAAACTGGTTGGAAGGTATGCAGAGGAGCATGCTTATCATTTAATCAATTAGTTTCTCTAGTAATGTTAGCAGACAATCTTCAGAAGCTAAGGCCTGTGGGATAACCTCATTAGCGATACTTCTCATAATAACTTCAGGGCCTTCAGGGAAAGTGTGATCTAACATGACTTGCACTTTAAAGGGCAGCTGAGGATTCATTCCATACAGAGCTTGGAAGGGAGAAATCTTAGATCCATTGATAACTTATTCAAAAGACGAGAATTGCGCTGTGTAGATATTTTAGCCAATATAGAGGGTAGTCATGTCCATTTCCAAAGGGATGAGGTTATTGTATCATCCACCCGCTCTACCATTCCATTGGTTAAAAGATGGCAAGGATGATAAATTTACATGAGTGGACCCCAACAATTTTATAGATTTATTTACCAGTGATGATAAAAAATTCTGACCATTATCAAAAAGGATTATGTTAAAGCACCCATGTTGAGTGATAATTCAATTATATAGGAACATGTTGGTAGTTTTTGCCAAAGTGGAGGGTAAGGATATAGATTTAAACCTATTAGTTTAGTAATCAACAGCTAGAATGAGGAACCAATGGTCATTAGATGCTTGAGTAAGTAGTCCCAAAATTTCAATACTTATAGTATGAAAAGGTTCACAGGGTGAAATACTGGGTATTGTGGTCAGCTATTAGGTCTGGACTGACTTTTACATATCCAGACAGGAATATAATGCATCTTGAATTAATATGAGCATACCTTTTCTAGTAACATTGAGCCTTGAGACATTAATAAGTTTTCCAAACTCTTATGTGCTCACTTGCAGATGTCCTTTTTAGTATAACATCAGTGTGAGCCAAAGGTTGGATGTAGGGTAACCATTTTTGACGTGAGTTGTATAAGGTACTGTCAGACATTTTCCTACTAGGCTTCAGAGTAAGAATGTTGTGGGTAAAACTTGGCCAAATTGGCAATGTTGGACATTTACAAGTCTGCAATACTAAAAATATCGATTTTAATAACAATTTTCATGACAAAAAAACCTTGGCCAATTCTCAGTGGAATCCTAAAATTGGGGCAACACTTTTAAAAACCTAATTAGGCAAATAACGCCAATTCAGAAAATCAGATTCATCTGACCTTGCAGCCTATTCTGGGGCACCCATCGAAGGGTTTGTCCCCAGCCACATCTAGTACCCTTCAAGAACCTACGTGGGGACCACCCCCTTTTATAGGCGTGGCTGGAGTCCCACAAGGTGCAATATTTTTAGCAAAAGGGGATTGGCTAGGATATATTAAGTCATTACCCCATGGGTACGTCTTACCCCAAAATAATTCCTATTTGTCATTCAGCCTGAAAGAAGTTAGGTTTTGGAGCTTTAATAGGCTAGAATCACATATGACTAAATTCAGAAATTCCCAAGCTGTACAAATGTTAAGCCTCGACGTTTTAAACATCTTTATTGATTTACTAAGATATAATCTCTTTAGTTCTTACGTGGCACCCTATTAAAAACTAAATTTTAAACTTTTTAATAGTTTATATTAATTATTATTATTTTCCTATCAATGGCAATATAAGCCCCTGATTTACATTGTTGGATTCCAGGAAGCAAGCACCAGTGAGCCGATTTCCAAGCCAAAATCCAACAAGTGGTGCTCACTACAGGGTTCACCTGTACACTACAAAAACGATAAAAAAAACCCTAATCTAGCTTCCATTAAACTTCAGCTAGCTAGTGCTTTGTCTCACTTTAAAAGGCTTGAGCAGCACTCACTACAATGTCCAGTTATAAGAAAATCCCCTATGAGAGACAAGTTCATACCTGGTGAGGGTAGTATTGCCACCTTCCTTTATGTTTACAAATCTGCAATAAAAGGAGCAACTGAACGACAAAAAATCCAGTACATTCTTCCCTTCTTAAACCGCATAGCTCAAGAAAGAATGGTCCCCACCATGGTCAACCTCAGCACTTGGTCAGAGGTTAAGCAAGCGCAGCTTGATGTTGGCTCTAAGCAAAGTTTGCAACGACAAAAACAGGCTTTTATGTGACTTAAGTTACAAGATGGAAAATCAATCACCTCGTTTGTTGAGCGCTTCTATAATAACGCTCAACCTTTGTTGCTGGAACAATTGCTCCCTCTTGAAGATGCAATTTTGGCTAACTTGGCTGGCTTGGCATCACATACCTCCTTGGCATTGTATCTCTCTTCTGTAAAAGCGCACATTTAAATCTGTATGGGATACCAAGGAGGCCTTATTAGCAGTTGCAGATATCTATGAATTTGACCCTACTCAAGGACCTATGAACCAAGTTTCTACGTCGCTTAAGTTAGCATCTACTATGGCCGTTTCCCTCTGTAAACAAGCTCCTACGAATTTTCCATCATTTACTATTTCTTCTTCCGATAACTATAATTAGTTGGTAATGGTGGTGATGGGGAAGTGCTCCCTTTCATCTTCAGTTCAAAAGACGCAGCTGGTAAAGCCGTAGCCCCTTTAACTTGCTCATCATTTTCTTCAAAGCAGCTTTCCCAAGTGGTCCCAAAATTGGCTCCTAATCCCAAACCCCTTTCTCAGGTTCCACAAGCTACACCGCCTGTTTCACAGAAGTACACAGCCACCAACCGACCCATAGCTGTTTAAGTTAAAGCATCCACCTCCACGGTGCTATCCTCCTCAACTTCTCAATCAGATAACTCTAGACTGAAACCTGTCTCCCTAAGACAGCAAGAACCCTCTACCTAGAAGGTTGAAACTTGGGATGTAATAATTCCAACACATCCCCCAAAAGTTAATATAGTGGAGGAGCAATTCCAGGACCTATCATCCCATAAGGAAATTCCTAAACCTACCCCACCTCCTATGGTCTCCCTAACCTGCATTGATAATCCCTCTGACGACAAGTCTGAGGGGGGTGATGAAGATGTTGGTCATTACGTTTTAGGAGCCCCAGGTGAAGTGGAGGTACCTGATTAGTTGAACCTAGAGAGAGTGAATTATCTAAGATCCCTCGCCACACTTATCTTTGGCAAGTGACAAGGGGTTTTGAGATAATTGACACTGCCAGTGACGCTGACCAGCTCATTGCCACATTTCTTCAATCTACCCAGAGTGTTCATACCCTGAAGACTATCCAGGAGATATACCCTGAAACTGCAAAATGCCTTGCCTCTACTCTCCATCTAAAAGAGGTCCTCGCTTTTCCCCCTTCCTTTGGTGGTACTTTACTTAAAGTGGAGTTCATCGTTAATGGCGTTAAGGTTAAAGCTATCCTTGACAATGGGTCCCCAGTGAACGTTGTGTCAACTAAGCTTATAAAGAAAATTAAGCTGGCCTCTGACCTTGACTACACTCAAGAGTTTGGAACGGAGGGCCCAAACAACACCCACGCCATTGGAGCCTACTCTTCTCTGCCCATACGGTTTGGGAGGCTTCTCTTGTCAGCTCCAGTAGTAGTTTTGACCAATAGCACCTATGCTTTACTCATTGGGACCCAATTTATGCCCAAATATGAAGCTGTTATTAATTTGAAGAAGGGCTATCTCTCCCTGCTTAACTATGAGATTCCTCTGATTCTGTTTAATGAGGATCTCAATAAATAAGATTATGTTTTCACGGTTGAGCATCCATCCTCCTCTCTATCACTTCAGTTCACCATATCAGGACGGCATACAAAACTGTTTCCTCCCTCAGTAAATGCCCTTGAGGGCATCCCTTTCTATGCTTCTAAAGAGGTGGTCATTAAGGCTGAGGAACAAAAGGTTTTGACACAAAGATTACCATGCAAATCCCACACAACTGCCTACTGAACCTCATCAGCATTAATAGAGTTAGTCCTTTTGAGCCCAGAGCTTTGCCAGGCATGTTAGACCCCGCCTATCATCGGCCTATAATTATTTTGCTAGGAAATTTTACCAAGAAGGATATGGTGAAAAATAGCATCAGGAGATCTGAAGAGGCCTTCTGCTACCCGTTGAGGGCATCAAGCAAGTCCACTGTATTGAATCTATGGCAGACATGAGCTTACCTGCTGATCACTCCATATGTACCCTACCTTCTGTTCAAATCTCCAATGAACTAACCCCAGCTGAGTTGGATAAGTCCACTCCTTACTCGAGGCCTACTGCGACATTTTCTCCAAATCTAAAATGACTATGAGCATATGAAGGGGTGATGCTAAATCTGTTTGCTCCAGGCCTATTGCAAATCAAAAGTTGAGGAGTTACAGATGCAAATGGAGCTCAAACAGCTGCTGGATGCTAGATTGCTGGTGCCATCACAAAGCCCTTGGTCCCCCTCTTTTACTAGTAAAGAAGAAAAACGGAGGCTAGGTAGTGATGGACTACCATAAAAACAAACAACCTCACCAAGAAGAATAGCTATCCTATCCCTCATATTGATGACACTCTGGCCCAACTCTATGGGTTAATACTTCTCCGCCATGGACCTGGCTAGCGGTTATTGGCAAATGAGCCTTTCTCCATAAGACCAGGAGAAATGTGCTCTTATCTGCAGTGAGGTTCTCTTCCAGCCTACCCGACTCCCACAAGGGCTGTGCAACACACCCGCCACTTTCCAGAGAGCAATGGATCATATTATGCATAATCTAAAATTTAGCTGCATCATCGTCTACCTTGAAAAATATTACAATATTCTCTAAGACTTTCAATGAAACCTTGCATATATAAAGGAGTTGTTTTAACGCTTGCGAGCTTCTAATATCAAAATAAAGCCCTCTTAATGCACATTTTTCCAGAGAAAGCTGGATTTCCTTAGACACGCTATCTTTTAAGATGTGATTCAGTCTCTTCAAGATAAAGTTTAAGCTATAGTTAAGATGCCTGCGCCCAAAACCCTTCGTGACATTAAGGTATTCTTGGGTATGTTGGGGTAAAACCATCAATTTATACCAAAATCCGCGCAGCTCAGTGAGCCCTAGTACAGCTCTTAACTAAGAACACCCATTTTATTGGGGTGCTGAACAAAAAGCCGCCTTTGAGACCCTGAAGGCGCTGTTACAAAAAGACCAACACTCCGCCACCCTGATTACAGAAAACCCTACATGTTGTTCATGGATGCCTCTGACAACGCTGTTGAGCTATCATAGCTCAGTTGGATGATCATGGAGTTATGTATCCCATGTCTTACTTTAGCAAAATTCTTTCAAAAGCTGAGCGCAACTACAGCGTCACTGAGAAGGAGCGCCAGGCTTTCCTGCTTGCTGTCAAACACTACCGCCCATTCCTATATGGGACTCCTTTAAAAGTAATCATGAACCAAGCCTCTTTTAAGTGGTTGCAGAATATAAAAGATCCCACTTGGCGATTGCTCGCTGGGCTCTTAAGCTCCAGAATTATGTTATGACCATTAAGCACTGAACTGGGACACGCCATATGAACGTTGAAAGGCTGACACAGCTGCCTGTTCTTCTTCTTGATAATAGCAAAGCTGAGAGGATTCATGACCTCCTAATGACTCTTTTTGCATGGGCTGATGAAGATTAACCAGTACAGAAGATGTTCGCTTGGCACTCCCAAAATACGAAGGTGGAGAATGGCAAATTATATAAGAAAGTAGGAGCAAATTGGTTGCCTTACCTCCAGCCATCTGAGAGAGTACCTGTCATTTTAGAGTCTCACACTCTCATGGGGCATAGTGGAATATGCAAAACCTATGAGTGGATAAAAGAACGGTACTATTGGGAGGGCATCATGGAAACCATTACTAAAATCTTGGATGCATGCCTAACCTGTAAAAAACAAACCAGCTTCAAGACCCAATATCAGCATCAACCTACGACGCCCCACCAACCCTTCCACACTATAAATCTGGATGTGGTAGGTCCTCTTCCTCAAACTACTGGTGGAAACAGATATATTTTGGTTGGTATTGATCATTTCACCAAGTGGGTTGAAGCTGTTGCTCTTCCCGCTCAGACTGCTAAAGCCACGGCCACGTTTTTACACCAGTATATCTTCACATGGCATGGATGCCCCCAGGTCCTCCTATGTGATAATAAGAAAAACTTTACTTCCCAAGTGGTAAAGCTCCTCGCCACTTCTATGGGAGCTCAACAACTATTATCAGCCCCCTATAATTCTTCCAAAAATGGGGCGGTAGAAAGAATTTATGGGACCCTGGTCTCAATATTACGCAAAATGTCCACTTCTGAACTTTCCACTGGGATCTTTATTTTCCCAGTGCACTCATGGCCTACCATATTAGCTATCATTGCATCCTCAAAATGTCCCCCTTCCAGGTGTTATATGGGCGAGAACCGGGGGTGCCAGCACTATTATATAAGGATATTTTCTCTGATTGGACTGATCCTGAACAAGCCACGAAAAAGTTGGCATAACACATCATCCAATTAAAAGCAGAGGCCATGACTAACATAGCTTAGACTTTTCCCAAAGAAGGTTAAGCTGTGAATGAGCTCAGGGCCCCTCTCCACTCATTTCAAATTTTTAATTTGGTTCTTTATTACCATAACCAAATCACACCAAGAAGTGAAAAGTTTGGTTATGTCTGGGAAGGGCCTTTCTCAGTCACATATAAACAAGGGGATGAGTATCCCATCAAATCTCTCTCCTCAAGACTCACCATCAACCGTGTTCATGGCTGTTTCCTTTGGCTTATTCACCCCCAAACATCCTTGATGGGGGTAATGTCAGACATTTGCCTTTTAGGCCTCAGCAGAAGAATGTTGTGGGTCAAAATCAGCCTTGATGGGGAAACTTAAGCCATTTATGAGTTAGCGATGATCTGATAAGCAATTTATTAAATGTTAATAATAATTTCAAGGAAATTGGCTAAAAGACCCTGGCTGATTCTCGGTGGAACCATATTAATTAGGGTAACACCATTTCAACACCTGCATGGGAGTCAAAAGTAAAATCAAATGGTCAGATTACTATGACCACCTGATGAACTATGGGGCAACCAGCGGAAGGTACTCCCCCAACCATCACCAAATCCCTTAAAGCACCTACGTGGGGACCCCCCTTTTATAGGCGTGGCGGAGGTCCCACAAGGTGAAAATTCTTTCTCAAGCGGTGCTTGGTTGAATTACATAAAAACCTTACTGCGTGGGTAAATTCTTCCCCAAAACCCCACTTACCCTTTTCCTAAAAAGTAACTCACAGTTCCCTCGATCTGATAGGAGAGTTTAGCATCTTTCCTAATTTGGAAAGTGTCAAAGCTATTCTAAAACTGTCCTCAAATTCCCCAATCCTTGAAAATCAGTTTAAATATTAATTGGGCAGATATCAAGGGGATCGTTTTTCCCATTTTGCCTAATCTACTAAAAAACTAAAGAAACCCAAGTTATTTATTAGTGTGATTTATTAAACTTATTAAAACTCTTGTGGGATCCAGCGGCGTTAGCACCAGAAAGCACCTAGAAAGCTAGATCCTACAAATAGTAAATCAAGTCCATGCCAAGCATTTAAAGCAATGTACCAATGAAAAATAATAATGAAAATAGAGTTCCTTCAGGACTGATGAACCATTAAGTTGGTTATGTCCTAATGATTTGGTTAAGTCCAAAAAAGGTCCGCTGAACCAAACTAGATGGTTAAGTATTAAAAAGTAAGACCTCTAAACCATGGAGAACTGGTAGGTCTAAGTATACCTAGGAAACAGTTTGGGTGAATAAAATAAAGATGTAACGCTGAACTGAAAAAGTCAAGTTTTATAGAAAAAGAAGAAAAAACTAATATGATAATAAAATATGGGAAAAGTTATTAGAAACGCATATAAAAAAGATATACTTTCATAATTTTTATTTTTTTATTGGTTATCCTTGACTTGGGGATGATTCCACTTATGTCACCTCTTGGGGGTGGGAGGATGGATCATAGTAGGAGTAAACAACCCATCAAAATTTATGTGAGATTGGACGCTAGCGAGGGCTAGAACTACTTGAAACCAAGTTTGTTGAGCAGATACTGATCCCTGCGAGAAAGTGATTAGGGGAAGAGAGATGGAAATGTTGGAACATGCCAAACGTGATACCCTGAATCAGGGAGGGAAGCAACAGAACAAGAAGAGGCAGTTGGTGAATAACCCTGAGTAGTCCCAATATGGCACTGGAGCCAGAAGATTGGTCTTGAGTGCTTGCCAATGGGCTTCAGCAAGAACACTAGACATATGGGCCAGCATAGAGTAAGGGATACTAGGCGGTGGTTGCCAAATCATGCCCCCTATTAAATCCATCAGTGAGAGATATTGATGTTATGCACCAGATATGAGATAGTCGTGCAGGGAGCAAATGGCATCCTGCAGACGATGACTACAAGCTTCTTGGAATTGAAAGCAGAATGAGTGATGAAAGCCAGGAGAGGCTGGAAGCTTCTTGGCCCAACTTTGAGGAACTTGGCCAGAAAAGTTAAGAGAATATGCTGCAACATCTTGATCTAGTCTGTTTTCAGGATTGGCGGAGTTTAGAGCTATGGACAAAGCCTCAGTTACTTGGGCCCTCAGTTCTGAATAGGGGAGCTCGAAATGTTCGCTGTTTCTGATGGCTAGTTTGGTTGCCAAAACAGCTGGCTTGTAATACTGGCTGAGTCAGAAAAGGAACTATGGAAGATTGTCTGATCCAGCGAGGAACAATTGATCAAGAGCGGAGGGCATTGTTTTAGGAGGTTCAATGATGATGGAAAGAGAATCTGTGATTGGAGCTGAATCCAGGAGAGTTTAAAGATTAACTCAGAAATTGATGACAGAGGAAAAGTTTGTACACAAGTCATTAAAGACAATTGCTAACCTGGTTTTGTCAGAGTTGGTTATTGTTTACAGTAATTCCATGGAAGGACTAACCACAGGTACTTGACTGGGAGTATGAGTCCTGGAAGGACCATAGAAGAGGTTCCAACGCACATGTTGGCTCATCAGCTGGAAGAGCCAAAGGTCTTTATCAGACATGCTATAAGCAGTTGTTGATACTGAGACTCCAAATTTGACATATGAGCTGGACAAGAGGGGAATTCTCGAACTTATATGATAGTTGACATTATGCACTCTGAAATCAATCAAACTATATTTCAGAAAAATTTCAAAATTAATGGGATAAGCTCTCCAGAGAAGAATTAAGAATGATATGAGACAAGAGGTTATTACAAGAGTATAACAAGGGTGAACATAAATGAAAATTCTTAATTGCACCACAAAACAAACATTGACAGCAAGAATATCCTGTTGAGGATGAGGAGAAAATCAGGAAATCAAGGACACCAGACTAAGAATCCTGAATATAACAGTAGTCATATGCCCTGAAAAGGGGAAAACTGGATCCTGGGATTAATATCGTCACAAGTTTAATTTTTCAGCCCAGCATGGCAGAAGGTCATTGGAACCGTGCTCTGATTAGGTGGTAGCGAGGAGGAAGAGAAAAGAGCTGCATTCCAAAGGTTGCCTGAGCAGCATTGAGTACTGATCAACTGTACTCCGCTTGAACCAAAAAGAAAGTATTTGACCAAGTGTCCAAAGCAGTGTTCTCCTATCCTGATCCTTTTCTTACTGATCAATCTAGACAAGAGGGGGATGTGTTGGGATATTTGCCCATATTCCCAGATGACTAGATTACCAAGGGTCACTAGGGGATAATTCCCTAAAGCAAAGTGAATTGGATATTGGTTGACCCTGATTTCAGGGCAACAATGTTTAGGGTTTTTAAGTAATTCTCCTGTTTCAGATCCAGCAGGGATCAATCTGGGTGAATGCTTAAGATCTCATCAGAAATAGTTGCCAACAAAATGGGGGCATCTGATAGTTGATTGATGATTAACTATCAGGTGTACCAATTGGATTTGGTCAGGTTTCATCACTGACTGATTAAAAATTTAAGGATCAAGTTGTGAGGCGAGTGATGCTGCCTGCAACTAGCAAATCAATCAGTTGGTTTGCAACCTGCCTCAATGGGTAACAAGTCCAATTACATAAGCAGGTCTTTCCTTATATGGTTGGTTCGCTGGGATTGAGAGGAAAACGCTAGGGACACGTTTTCTGACTCTTTCTGTTTTAGGTCTTGGGGGATGTCCAATGATGTAATCCTAGCCAGGATGGGGAAGACCATCGCTGATGAGATGAAGATGTGTAATTCAACAATAATAACTGACTTTTCATCAATGAGGTGCTAACTGAGGGTTGGGCGCCAAATTCCCACTATAAATCCCCTAAGAATTCGCTTAATAAAAACAACACTTTATAAAACACTTTACCATTCTATTCTTCAAGGAAATTATTGTTGTGTGCTTTAATTAAGTACACTTTAGGATAAAGTTTAAGGGTCTGAAAGTGAATCCAGAGAAGAAAAGCTGAGCTGAATCAGGGATTGCTGCAGACTGTGTGTCATCAGAGAGAAGCCGAAAATGAGGATCTGAGCGTGGATCAAGTTAGGAGGTATAATGAAATGAATCCCTATTGAGAAAATCTTAAGTATTTTGAGAGGAAATACTGGTCAAGCGTTGAACCCAATACTAGTGCTTTATTCATCTATGGATAATAGTCTTCATACGATTATTGATTGACTATATATTATATTATCAGACAACGTGGAGAATTGCTTACACCAAACCTGTGCAGTTAATTAAGGGGTTATCAGCTGAGAATAATCAAGAAGCCCATAAGTTTTAACACCATCCAAAGCCAGCTTTGGTGGGACGTCCCAAATCTGACTGCCCTCCTCCATTAGAGGTTGGCTAGAGGGCACCAGGGGTGACACAGTCGGGATCTCTTCCCACAGATGCAACCCCCATCAGCCCTTTGAAATTAGTTGAGGTCTCGACGCCCCCCACGCTCTCTCTTAAGGGTCCATCACTGTGGCTCTACTCTCAAGTCCCATAAATCAGTCCTTCATAACAACCATGGCCTCTCCTCAGACCACACACTAAAGGGTTCTTCTCCTACAGTGGCCCCAAAAGTTGGTACAGCTACAATGTTCCCTTCAAAAAACAAAAGGGTAGATGAGCGCCAGAAGCCCTCCCCTGTGAGGATAACAAGCCAGTTTTTCAGCCCCTCTTAGCAACTCTTTGGTTTGCATTGACAACCCCTCTGATGACGATTCTGAAGGGAAAGGTGAAGATGCGGGCTATTATGTCCTGGAGCCCCAATGGAAGTGCAGATACCAGATAGGTTGAGGCCTAAAAGAATAGATATGATTATGATACCCTGACGGACCTATCTCCAGCAGGTGTTGAGGGGTTCAGAGGTAATTGATACCACCAGTGATGCTGACCAGCTTATTGGAGCAGTGATCCAATCAACACAACAGGTTCATACCCTCCAATCTATTAAGGATAGATACCCTGCGATGGCTCAACGCCTTGCCTTCTCTCTACGTTTGAAGGAGGTTCTTGCCATCCTCCCTACTTTTGGTAGCACAATAACCAAGGTAGAGGCTGTCATCAATAAGGTTTGAGTTTTAGAAATTCTTGATATGGGTTCTCCAATGAATGTGGTCTCTTCAAAGCTCATAAATAAAATTAAGTTGGCGTTTGAGCTGGACTACACGCAAGAGTTTGGAACTATAGGGCCCAACAACACGCAAGCTATTGGAGCCTACTATTCTCTACCCATACGGATTGGGAAGCTCCTACTGGATGCCCTTGATGTGGCATTAAATCAATAACGCATATGATCTGCTCATTGGTACTCAAATTATAATTGAGTATGATGGAATCATTAGTATGAAACAGGTATTATATCTCTTCTAAATTATGAAGTTTCCCTGGTTTTTCCAAATGATGAGATTAAGTATAAAGAGTACAAATTCGTCGTTGAGTGCCCTTCCTCCGCCCTCACTCTTACTTATACCACGTCGGTCAGAAAAACAAAAAGGCTTCCTGATTCATAGATGCTTCATAGGGCATTCCGTTGTATGCGTCAGAGGAGGTAGTAGTCAAGGTGGGTGAACAAAAGGTAATAGACACCAGGATAACCGTTCAAATCCCCACAACAGCCTACTGTACTTAATAAGCACTAGGGGATAAGTCCTTTGAAACCTTGGGTGTTGCCAGGTATCCTAGACCCTGCCTACCAGCGAACTACGAATCTTCTGCTGGGGAATCTCAAAAACCTGGTTGTAAAGAAGCATCAGGAGATTGGAAAAGTCATACTGATTCCAATTGAGGACATCTGACTAGTCAAATTATTGGGTCTATGCTAGATCTGGGACTATCCACCGACCAATTGTCATGCGCTTTTCTCAACGTCAAATTTCTGTTGATCTAGCCCTCTCAGAGCTTAAAAAAGTTCACTCTATCATGGAGTCCTATATTGACATATTTTCAAAATCCAATACTGACTATGGGCATATGAAGGATTGGAGTTACACCATTAATGTTAGTGATGCCCAGCCTATATGATCCAAGCCCTATCAGAAATTAAAAGTTGAGGAGCTCCATATGAGGATGGAGCTTAAACGTTACTGGACGTGGAGCTGCTGGTGCCTTATCAAAGCCCTTTTCATCTCCGCTTTTTCTCATAAAAAAGAAGAATGGTAGGCATCAGGTAGTTATGGACTACCACAAACTGCATAACCTCACCAAGAAGGGCAGCTACCTAATCCCCCAAATTGATGACGCTCTGGCCCAACTCTCTGGGTCCAAGTTCTTTTCTGCCATGGACTTGGCTACCAGATACTGGCAGATGGACCTTTCTCCACAAGACCAGGAGAAATGTGCTTTTATCTGCAGTGAGGTCTTACAACAACCCACTCATCTACCCCAGGGGTTGTGCAATGCGCCCGCAACTTTCCAGTGAGACTTGGACCACATCTTTCAGGATCGTGAAATTTAGTTGCATAATTCTCTATCTTGATGATATCACTGTATTCTTCTGAACTTTCAATGATCACTTTTCAAGATAAATGGAAATATCCAACGCCTGCGTGCCTCTCACATTAAGATGAAGCCCTCATAATGTACATTCTTTCAAAAGAAGTTGGATTTCCTGGGCCACGCCATCTCCCCAGATGAGATCCAGCCTATCCATGATAAGGTTGAGGCGATATCCAAGATGCCTGCCCCAAAACCCTCTGTGATATCCAGGTATCCTTGGGCATGATAGGATATTATCATAAATTTGTCCCCAAATTTGTTAGGCTCAGTGAGCCCTGTACGCCTTTTATCTAATAACACCCCTTTACTTTGGGGAGCGGAACAAAAGGCTGCCTTTGAAACTCAAAAGCTGCTTCAGTGACGGCCAACCCTACACCACCCTGACTATGGTAAACCCTTCATGCTGTTTACTGATGCCTCCAACTACGCTGTTGGATTATCTTGGCTCCTCTGGATGAGCATGGGGTTGATCATCCCGTTTCATACTTCATCAAGATGCTATTAAGGCAGAACACAACTATAGAGTCACTAAGAAGGAGTGCCTTGCCATCTTTCTTGCTGTTAAATATTACCGCCCTCTCTTATATGGGACCTCATTTAAAGTGGTTACTGAACGCACTAATATAAAGTGATACAGATTATAAAAAATCCACTGGGCTGTTGTCATGATGGGTTTTGAAGCTCCAGCACTATGATATAACCATTATGCAACAAGCTGGTATGAGCCACATGAATGTCAATTGGTTGACTCAGTTGCATGTCCTTCACTTAGACAATGGTGAAGCAGAGAGGCTACATGACCTCCTAGTGACCCCTGACGCTTGGGAGGATGAGGATGAACCCGTCCAAAAGATTTTAGCTCGACACTCCATTAACACTAAGGTGGATAATGGGAAACTATACATGAAAGTAGGGGTGAACTGGTTGCCCTACCTCCAACCATCTGTGCAATTACCTGTTGTTATGGAGTTTCATGCCATCCTAGGGCATAGCAGAGTTCAGAAAACCTATGAGTGAGTAAAAGAATGCTACTACTGGGAGGGAGTCATGGAGACCATCATCAAAGTCCTGGATGCCTATCTGACATGTAAAAAGCAATCCAGCTTCAAAACCAGGTATCAATATCAACCTAACACTCCGCAACAACCCTTCCACACAATAAGCCTAGATGTGGTTGGCCCTCTACCAAAAACTAAGGGTGGAAATCAATATATATTGGTAGGGATTAATCACCTTACTAAATGGGTTGAGGATGTGGCTCTACCAGCTCAGAAGGCCAAATCCACTGCCGCCTTCCTCAATCAAAGTATTTTCAACCAGCATGGTTGCCCCCAGGTTCTTCTCTGTGACAATGGAAAACTTTACCTCCAGAGTGGTGAAGATCCTTGCTACCTCCATGGGCATGCAAGATCTCTTTTCTGCCCCCTATAATCCCTCGTCAGATGGTACTGTGGAAAGAGCCAATGGGACCCTGGGCTCTATATTACAAAGAATAGCCACTTCAGACCCCCTTCACTGGGATCTGTAAATACTAAGTGCCCTCATGGCCTACCATATCAGTTACCATCAAATCATAACATGTCTTCTTTTTATGTGCTGTATTGACAGGAACCTGGATTGCCAGTATTATTAGTCAAAGATATGTTCTCTGATAGGACTTGTCAGATTCTGGTGGTTGGCTTGAAAATAAAACTTCTACAACCATCAGATTCGGCCAATTATCATTTTAATGCTTGAGCTAATACCTTAACTCTCACCTTAAAGCCTATTGCAATGACACAATTTGGGCCAAATATCTCAACCAAAATTAAATCAAATACTTTATCAATAAGCTCAGGCTGAATAAGCTCGCATATTATGGCCGATTATCTATGCATCAAATCTCAGCAATTGGTCCTGATTATTGGGAGCAATACAAACAATTAGTATACAAAATCGTTAGGAACCAACCCAAAGCTAATGTTTAAAAATCCCATGGAACATCAGAAAAACGAAAAACGTAATCAATTCCCCCTCAGGGTAAAATTTGTATGTCAAACTGCATAATCAGCACAATAGCACTTGTACATGGACTGCCCAAAAGGGAGTAACTAGTGCTATTGAGAGAGAGGCCAGCCAACATCCTTATTAGGGGTATGAAATCTATTTTAATCGATGTAAGAATTTCACAGAAGGCGTATTTCATCAGCTGTATTATGAAACTCAATTCAAGAAGATCTTAAGCCAATAATGCATGTTATTATCACAATTTTTGTCACTGAAATCCTCCCAATTTTGAGAGTATTTTGCCACCAATAAACCCAAGAATAGGTCTCAGTCATATTAGTTCAAGGGTCAAACTGCGGTAATAAGATATCTGTTGAATTTGCATGCATAAAAGTGGCCAGGAGATGCCCTAGAGGTATAAAGATCGGCGCCTGGCCTAATGACTAATTATTAAATAGATACCTTCTAATAAAAGATATGTTATCTCATCTCTTTCTCTGTTTTCTCATCTGAATTTTTTCTTTGGAGAAGTGTCAACAAGCTGGAAGTATAAATACCCAGCTTGTATCTATCCCTGCCTCTGAAGTTGTTTCCAATTATGAAGGAAATATTAAGCTAAAAATTAACTAGAATAGTTGGTGCTATTTCAATAAGCTTAGTGAGTTTTTGAACGGTCAGAGTACCATAAGCCACTGGCAAAATAGAGGATTTATTAAACAAACATTGTAAGTCTAGGGGAACGTCCCCTGTGCATAGATTGGGCGATCTTCCCATTTCTGAATAAAAAGAGTCCAAAGAGGGCGGCTGTACCCCTCGTCGCCCAGGGCAATCTCGCCCATGTAGTAGATGAGCGCTGGGTAACAGCTCTCCCTCTTAGGATTCCTCTCAGTACCCTCGCTCACCTCGGCTGAACTTGTCCACTGAATTAAGGAAATCTGCATTAAGATTACCAAATCAATTTTGAAAGGTCTAAAACTTATGCGATAAAGCCTGATCCATGCACAGGGGACGTTCCACTGGACTTACATTACCATTTCCTTTTTCCAAAGAAAGGGCTTTACCACTGGGAAACTGCATGAGGGCTATATTTTTGTGAGCCTTGGGCAACTTGATCACCATCAAGGTTGCAACTTTTGGAGGGGGATGGGGAGCTTCTGGTTGGGACTCATGGAACGCCTCGACCAGTTCCATGCAATTTGGCAATCATGAGCCTTAACCCAACTGTTCTCATAGGCTGGATAACTCTACCACGCGACAAGATAATGAACTGAATGCTATGATTTGTGGGACGCCAAGATGTTTTCCACCTCAGCTTCCTCTGCATCCTCAATCACTATTGGCTTTGGATTGGTGGGAACAATCCCCTTGAACGGGGACAACTGAGAGATGTGGAAGATGGGGTGCTGTTTCCAGTAATCTCGCAGCTTTAACCCAGAAAGCGCCATTGCCCAAGTCTTCCTCCACCAGATGGGGACCCAAACGCTTGCTTTCAAACTTCCAGTAAGGTACCTGCATCTCGTAAATGGAATGTATCCAACATAAACTATGAGGCCACCACTATATCATGACCAAAAAAGCCATTTTCAATCTGAAACTTCTTATAATCATTGATAGCCTTTATGAGATGCTCCCATACTAAGAACTGGGTAGACCAAATGTGTTCAATTTGATTTACGGCAGAAGAGACCTCTGGATGCAGACAGGGACTGACTAAAATGAGGGATTATGTAAGTTCTGGGGACCAGCCCTTGCAACTGGATAGGACCAACACCTCTTCCGGATGAAAAGGTGCCCCAAGGTTACAGTAAACCCTCTGTCACAGCTGAGAGACCTAGCCCAGGTGGTAGATGAGTGCTGGGTGACTTCTTTTCTCCCCAAAGATATCCCACTCCCACCTCTTCCCCCTCCAGAACCCTGTTAAGTTTGATAGAAGGAGTCTGCAGGGAGATTACGCACATCAGGGGGCATGGACAGGCCCCTGGGACCACCCACTCCCCATAAAAACTATATCAGAATTTTGAGAAAAAAGCAATTCCCAACGTCAGAGCCTGGCCTGCAAATTCTGGACTGGGTGAGCTGGTCTGGACTGGCCTGCACCAGAAATCAGAGTCAGATATGGTTCTGATCTTGAATCAGGCTTTGAATGACTCGGACCAGCTGGCTCAATGCTCTGAAATGAGCCCAGGGAGTTTGGATCGCACGAGTAGCCTAATTGAGTGATTAGTTCAAGTTGAAAAGAATCTGATCTAAGGACCCCTGCTTCTTGGAATGAATCCGGAACACCTGAACCATGCAAACAGGCTGACTCAGATGTCCAGGACCTGGATCAATAGCATCAACTTGGTTAGGCCCCAGGAATCTGGGAAATTTGCAAAACTTTTCTTGACTTTTGCCAAAATCTGGAGCATCATCCTACCCCCTCCAAACCAGCCAACCAAATCCCATCTCCAACCCCCAAATGCCAATCCCTCAATACCTTCCCCATGAATTCAGTCCAATTTTTAAGGCAACTGCCCTGGACGGGGGTAGTTGTCAGTTCATTCTCTTTCTTTTTTCTTAATAAGATCGAATTCCCCATCTAGCTTGTCATGGCCTCTGTCCAACTTATTAATTTTTCAAAATTCTTCCAATCAATCTGATGAAATGCGCCATCACCAAAGTCCTCCTGCCAATGTTCACTGATTGGGTTATCCAGTTGCTCAATTACACCATGTGGCAGTGGTTTATGAATGCGATAATCTGTCTTGCCCCTTGAAGATGAACCTGCTGCTTCATTTGTTTTTGCACATCCATTTAATGGAGACCCCTTCATATGTTCAGTTGCCAAGTCCTTCAAAACTGCTCCCCAGCTAGAGCAGCACCCAAGCACCCCTACCCCACTGCTCATGGACTTGGCTTCTGTAGCCACCTCAGTTGCCGGTGCTTGGCCCACCAGTGGGACCTAGAGTGCCCCTCTTGGGAAAGCTCAGTCCCAACCTCTCTCATGGGTCCTACTATATCTCCACTCACACTTATAACCACATGGCGACCTCTGTGCCATCTATCGCTGGCGTCAATCCCCCTGTCCAAATCTGAAGGCCAGCAACCATGAACCCTGGAGGAGTTGTCATCCTCCCTGCCTCTCCCACCCTTGGGGGTTGCCCCTGCAAGCTACGCGGTTGCCCCCAATGCAACCATCTGGTTTGCCTTGTGGGCCTTTAGTATGTTACTGAACTTTTACTTTCCTCACATCTCCCATAGATCCCCACTTTTATTAGTCACTCAGACCACTATGCCTTTCACATTTTGGGCCCTCCACTGGGTGCTCGCGCACCCCAACTGGGAGCCCAGTCTAGTTCTTCTTAGCCAAATCTGTGACATAATGAACTGACCACTAATCTCGGCCTTCTCCGCCCTCCTCACTTGCATGGGCGAAGCGCTGGCCTATGCTCTCACTCTGAACATGCTCTCCATCTGCAACCTGGCCTTCTCCTGCTGGTCATTGGCCTCTTTCATCTGGGCCTTCTGCCAGGCTCTGCTGAATTGGTCCCACCCCGCTGAGCTCCAATGGCGAGCGCCACTCCATCAGTTAACATATTAGGGTTGGGGTTCCCCCTGCCCCTTCTGATGAGATGGCCAATCAAATACTGGGCGTCCTGGAAGAGCTTCAGGTGCACCTCACTGCCAATGGTGGGAAATCTCCAATTCCCTCTGATGCACTGCAGAGCATGGCTCTCCTCAACGCCCTGGATAGGGACACCCGTTGTTGGGTCAGGGGAGTGCTCCGCTCTGCTGCCAAGATAGGCAACTCCACCCCCTTGTTGGAGTTGGTCAACTCAGAAGTCCATGCCCCTGAGTAAAGACTGGTGCGCCTCCTCTGTCTGTTTACTTTGGGACAGACAGCTACGGACCTACCCTCCCTGATTGAGGCCTTCGCAGTCCTGGCTCCAATGGTACCCATCCCTGTTGAAATCGCCATCTCCGCATTCTGTGCTTCCTTGGACCCCACTGCGATGGCCCATACAGCTTGGGACCCTCTCCCTGGATCCTTAGAGGTTGCGTTCTCTGTGGCCTGAGCAATTGGGGCCAGGCCCTCTCACACCCCCACATGTCCCATCGCTGCCCCTGAGGTACCCCATACCACACCTCCCCCTGCCAGTGGTCACAGCCAAAGGAAGCGCCCCCTGGACTTGCCTCCCTTTGCTCCCCCTCTGTGACTGCCTCGGGCACTTCCCTCAGGGGAGCCCCTGCCTATAGCACCGCCTGCCCCCATTCCAGATCAGGAGGCTGGGTCATTGGGTCTCTAGAATTTGGAGTCTGCTTGCCGTGGTAAAATCGCCCCCCTGGCTGATCCCTCCTCCCCCTGAAGAGAGTGGAAAGGGTGTACGCATTAACCCTCAACTAACCATTTGGGACAATGAAGTAGTAGAGACCTCACATCAGTTGCATCCTACCTTTGTGCCTCCAGGACAGCCTCTCTTGATGTTGGGTCATGCCCCTCCTCGTCTGCCCTTTCTCTGGCTCACCCTAATAAAGAGGACCAAGTGTACTTCCTGTTCACTGTTTCCCTTCACTCTGAGTCAGGATAATCACTGTGCAAGCCCTCCTCAATACTGAAGCAGCAGGTAAATTTATCACCCTTGGCGTGGCACAGTCCTTGGACCTAACAATGGAGGAAGCTTCATCCATCCTGGGCGCCTCGTCAGAGTTCATGATGTCCTACTGTATCCGACGTCCATTGCACTTCTCAGTTCATGAGTTTGGATTCACTGACCACTTCTCAGCGGTACAGGACTTGCTCTACCCTGTAATCTTGGGGGTGGTCTGGTGGCACCGCCTACAAGTTCACATCAATCTTGCAACCAACTCCTTGTTGTTCATAAACCTCATTTTGAGTGGTGAGTTTCCCTTGCTAAAGACCCTTCCACAGGGCACATCTCTCAGTTCCATCTCCCCACTGGGCCCCATCCTAGTTGACCTCCCTCCAGACTTCCCCTCCTTCCTAGCCCCATATAAGGCCATCTTCAACATGTCACTGGCATCCAAGCTCCCTATACACTCCAAATATGACTTATCATTCCAGCTGACAGTTGACCTAGTCATGATCAACTGCCCCCTCTACCCCTATACAGAGGAAAAGGATAGGGCTTTGGGCAGTTGGCTGGACGAGATGCTAGAGAAGGGGTGGCTCATCAAGAAGTATTCCTCAGTAACCTTCCCCATAGTTTTCGCTAGGAAATCATATGGGTCCCTGAACCCCTGCATCAACTATGGCCACCTCAACAGCATTACCATCCCTGACCCATAACCCTTACCCTTATAGCAGAGCATCTCCCAGGCCATTGCCAAGTCTCACATCTTCTTGAAGTTGGACTTGGTGAACGCCTTTATTCAGGTGAAGGTGGCGAGGGGAAAGGAGTGGCTCACAGCCATCTGCACTTGTTGGGGCTTTTTCAGTTCAGAGTGATGCTGTTCGGCTTGAAGAATACGCCATCAACCTTCCAGCGCCTCATTGATGATGCGTTGGGGGACTTGCACTTCTCATGCGCAGTGGCCTATATTGACGACATTTTGGTCCATTCCCTCACCCCTGAACAACACGCCAGGGACCTCAAAGCTGTAGTGGCAGCCCTCCACAAGGCAGGGCTATTCGTTAAACCCTCCAAGTGCAAATTATTCAAGGACGAGGTTACCTTCCTAGGGAATCTTGTCCTGAAGGATGGCTATGCTGTCCCCCCTAAAAGCTGAAGGCTATTAAGTCTTGGCTACTCCAACCACTCAAAAACAGCTTCACAGCTTTCTTGGAACCATCACCTTTTTGAAAAAAATTTCCGCTCTTGTTCAACTGGCAGCACCCTTGCACCCCCTCACCGGGAAAAACGCCCCCTTTAAATGGACCCCCAAGTGCCGCCAGGCCTTTGAGGCTATCAAGAAGGTTTTTCTCACAGCCCCTGTCCTGCGGAATTCCAATACCTCCTGGCCCTTCATAGTAGCCTGTGATGCCTCATCAGTGGCAGTGGGTGCCATGCTGCTACAGGAGCATGAGGGAGCTGAGCACCCAGTGGCCTATTACTCCTGGAAGTTTACCACAACAGAGCAAGCATGGCTGATATATGACAAGGAGCTAGCGGCGGTGGTGTGGTTGCTCACCTACTGGAAATACCTCTTGCAGGGCGCCCATCACGAAATTACTGTTTGGTTAGACCATAAGGCACTGCTCTACTACTGAAAATCTCAGAAGCTAGGACATCAGCAAACTTGCATGTATCAAGTCCTCTGTTGGTTCCATTTATTTATGAGTTCATTAAAGGCCCCCTGAACATCTTGCTGGACATGCTCAACTAAACTTCCTCCCCTGTCTCCCAACGTTAGGAAGACCCATTAGACCTTATGAAGGTAGTGCCCTCCTCCCAAATCCTCTCATTGGCCCCCCTACTGTATCCTTCGCTAATTTTAAAACCTGACGCTCCACTCATCCCCTGTGTCCTCGCTTCCCAAACCTGCTGCTCTGAAGGAATTGAGCTTCTTGCTGACTTAGAGTTTTGCACCGCAAGAAAACTCCATATACCTTGCAGGATGGAACAATCTGGTTCCACGATTGGGTTTGGGTTACTACCTCCTTAAGCAGCCATGTCATTGAGGAACATCATGTCCCCCAGACAGTTGGCCACCCTGGTATCAAAAAATGTGCAGATCTCATAAAGAGAACCTACAACTGGCCTGGGTCCTCAAAGGACATTCCCACTTAGATCTCTCATTTTGTCACCTGTGCCCAGGCGCAATCAGATTGTTCTGGGGAGAAGGGAATGTTACACCTGTTGGAATTCAAGATAAAGATTGAATCGAATTCCCTCCTTCCAAATCAGGCTGTGACTATTGTTCATCGAACCTACTAGAGCTAAATTAATTTCAGGATCCTCCTCCCCTATTTCTGAGTCACGTGGGGCGGCGTTTCCACCCATTTGGTCAGGTGAGCAATGCAATCCATTGAGGATGCCCACGAGAAGGCCATTCTGGAAGATTAGTAAAGATCCTGAATAAATGAGGCCCCAATGATCCTAAAGGTACCAAGTCCCAATGCACCCTACAAATATTAAAGCCTTTTAGTTTAATAAATTATTTGGTATTCTAACCCACTTTTCCATTTCCTTTTTGGTGCTCTTTCTGAATTTTCAGCTTTGAGACACCTATGAACCTCAGCGCCAGTTCAGAGAACTGTAGCACTGACAAAAGTGGTGCTCACTACAGGGGGCTCCAAGCTGTCCTAAGTGAAAACGTCTATCACAAAAATGGAAAATGATAGCAGCCCTAAGACCAAACGACTGGTCATTCAAGAAGCGTTACTTGATGGGTTAGTACCTCGTGGTATGCAACACCGCCCTCACAGCTGAAGAGGCTAGAATTTTAGGCCACCTTCCAACTCTCGCTGCCCTCCCTTGATGGGAGCCAATACCAACTCCAGTACAAAAACCTCAATGATGTTGTACAACAACTAATAAATGGCATTTATTCTGTGGGCGCCTGCTCCAGCCACTCCCATGCCTCCTCTGTACCTTCTACATTGTGGCTCCCTCTACGCCTTGGCTGTATTGCCAGCTGAGGAACTTACCCTGGGCCTGATCGCTACCTTTGTAACTTTGTCCACCCAGCTATCCATCACCTACTTCAGCTAGTCATATTACACCATCAGGAGGTCTCTTGGCAACTAGGACTCACCCAAAATATACACTCCTACATCATTGACTTCTATGACGCTGCCTCTTCCTTTGTGCATGACAACCGCAAAGCCATTATTGATAACTGACGATTGATCAATGAGATCTGCGATCAAATTGTAGTATTAGACAGCGGAATCTCTGGTTACCTTGAGGAGAAGTTTTGTCAAAACGCTCAACTATTTGAGGCGACTTGGAATCAGTTTCTCCTCCAAGTCGAGGAATTGGTACAATCCCTGCAACAGCATTACCAAGATCTGGCCTCTCACGACTACCCCTCCATAAGTGCAGGGCCAGAAGGACCTAGGGGGTCTGAAGGCCCCGAGGGGCATCAAGGGCCAGCTGGACCCAAGGACCCCCAGGCTTTTCAACATTGGGCGAACCCAAAGACCCTGGTGAAGGGACGTAATAACAGCCCTGGCTGCCCTACGGGATCAAATCCAAAATGTGGCGCTGGGGTGCAAACTTCATTCAGATGGAGTCCCCCTCGGCCTCAGGGTCTCTATAGAGGCATTGTTGGATGAGATGGATATTATCAGTGCCTTCACTAAGCTTACTGATGATCATATCTCCCAGCTTGAACAAACTTGTTGAGGGTTCAAAACTGGTTGACCACCCTCTAAAGCCAGCTCCACCTACAGAACACCAAGATCTAATCCCTAAAGGAGCAGGTTGCCAATAAGGCTTCTGCTTCCATCCTCAGCTGAAATTGGGACTACATCCAAGAGGACTTAGAAGGCTTGCGGCGGCGGCTGGATCAGTGTGCTCCTCAGATTATGCAGAAACTGAGATCTAAGAGCTGGTACCCATCCCAGGCGTTAACACCATGTCCACTCCCATTGTAGCTAACTTTAAACCTAGTTTTTTAAAAAGGTTCACCCCCGGATGAGAGAGTATTGCCTCCTTTCTGTACGCCTATGAGAGTTCCATGGAGGAGGCCACCAATCAGCAGAAGGTGAAGCATATCCACTCCTGCCTGGACAGCACCTCCCAGGAGATCATGACCCCCCATTTGAAGGAGTGTAACACCTGGGAACAGGCCCATACAGCCTTGATCCAAGAGTTTGGCAGCAATAAAACTCTGGCCAACCAAAAGCAAGCGTTTATGGGCATCTGGCTGAATAAAGGGGAAAACCTCATGGAGTTTGACAACTGTTTCTACGCCCAAGCACAACCTTTGGTCACGATGAAATATATCACCTTGGACAACGCTATCACCGCTGTCATTTTTGCCTTAAAATCTTATCCTGAGGTTCAAATGCATATTATTGGGCAGAGAAATGGGTTTACCTGTATTTGGGAGATCAAGGAAGCCCTCAACGAGATCCCTGCTTTGACTCTACACTATAAGGCTACATCTACTGGCCCCTCTAACCGCCCTAGGGTCCATGTAGTTGAAAACCAGAAAAATCCACATCCTTGATGCACCTATTGTAATGGGTTCAGAAATAATGCCCAGGTCTGTTGAAAATGTCTTTCCAAGGAGTCAGGAAAAGGGCCGTCAGCATGAAGGATGAGGTACTTCATGCTAAAATCCCTACCCAGCCTCCAGCATTCTCCATGAATTAACCAGAAGCTGTCATACCAGAAGAAGGAGTTTTGTTATCTGACGACAATAAAGATGTTGATACTGCTTACTCTTCTTCTGATGATTCTTCCATGTTCCTCATGTTATCGCCCCAATTTGGAAGTTTGTTTACCCAAGTTGCCATCCGGGTCCACAAGATTCCAGTTTTTGCCATAGTTGATAGTGGCTTCCCCATGAACTTCATATCCTCCAGATTGATGAAGTGGGTCAAGATCGCTCTGGACCTGCCCCACTACATGAGAATATGGCACAGCTGTCCCGCAGTGTACCCAATCTATAGGAGCTTGTTTTTCCTTGCCATTGCATATTGGAAAACTTGTTGTGAACACCCCCATGGTTGCACTAGACAACCCCAGTTATGACCTGCTCCATGGGACTCAGTTCCTTCAAGACTATTAGGTGGTGCTCCATTATGATGGTGGTTTCCTCTTCCTTCTAGGACATCAAGTCCCCCTGGTTTTTGAAACTACTCATGACTCTAGGGTGGAGGTCAAGGTTTAAGCCTGTCTACTGGAAAATGAAGGACAAATTTATCAGCTTGAGTATCACATCAGGGGCTCTTAAGTCCGATTACCCCCTCCTGCTGTTGATGGACAGAAGGGAATGCTGATCTATTTATCCTGGGTGACTACTCTACCCCTGAAGTCCTAAGTTATCATCGACACTCAGTTCCATGTCATCATTCCCTCAGGGTACCTATTGGAAATCTGAGGCCTAGACAGCCCCTCTCTAAAGAAGTACTGACCTGCCCCAGGATCCTTGATCCAACGTATGCTGGATCTATATCTGTGTTTCTAGCCAACCTGACTGACAAACCTAAAGTTGTAGGTCCAAACAGTCCCGACGCTTATGTCCGCCTATTACCAATAGGGGCTGTTGCCAATATCCGAAGATTTGGGGACTTGAGGAATTTCAGCTTGGAGTTGCCACCCTCAGTTAGTCTGGTCAACGCTAGTATGGGAAGGACCTCTCTGACGAGCAGCGACACAAAGTCCAGGAGCTGTTGGAGGAATAATCAGACTTATTATCAACCTCAACCTATGATTTTGGAAGGATGAGAGGATTCCTCCACCACATAGAAACTGGGGACGCTCCCCCTTTTTGATCCTGGCCTTACCAAAAGAGCAAGGTCAAAGAGGCCCAGGTGAAAGTGGAACTTAAACAGCTACTCGATGCTGGGCTCTTGGTCCCATTGCGTAGTCCTTGGGCCTCCCCTCTTCTGCTAGTCTGAAAGAAGGACAGCAAGCACCAGGTGGTGATGGATTATTGACAACTTTATTTCCATCACCAAGAAGAACAGTTATCCCCTGCCCTGGATTGACGATTCTCTCCATATGCTTGCAAGTTCCCAGTACTTCTTGGCCATGGATCTCACCAGCGGATATTGGCAGGTTGAGCTCGCCCCCAAAGACTGAGCCAAGTGTGCTCTAATCGCCAACGAGGGGCTATTTGAGCCCACCCAGATGCCCCAAGGCCTCTGTAATGCCCCGGCCACTTTCCAGAGTGCCATGGATGGGATCCTTGGGGACTTGAAGCTCTCATGCGTCCTTGTCTATCTGGATGACATTACCATTTTTTGCGAACCTTTAGTGGACATGTGGAGCATCTCAGGGGAGTTTTCAAATGGCTCAGGAAGGCCTCCATCAAGCTCAATCTTTTGAAGTGCTCTTTCTTCCAGCCTGAGCTAGAGTTTCTAGGACACAAAGTCTATAAGCATGGCATCCAACCTAAACCCAACAAAGTCGACGCCATAGAAAAGATGTCATGACCCCAAAGCTTACGAGATATTCAAGTCATCCTTGGCATAGGGCTATTACCATCAGTTTATCCCACAGTTCACCAACCTAGCCGAGCCTCTGTTCTATCTCCTGAAGAAGAATGTACCATTTGAATGGCGGCCTGAGCAGGAGCAGGCTTTTAAAGCTTTACATACAGCTCTATGTATTAAACCTGTTCTAGTTCACCTTCGCTTTGACTAACCCTTCTTGTTGTTCATGAATGCGAGTGAGGTCACCATCGGGGCTATCCTGGCTCAACATGATGAAAACCAGGTTGACCACCCTGTGGCTTATTTTAGTAAAATGCTAAGTAAGGCTGAGCGGAACTACAGTGTCACCAAGAGGGAATGTCTAGCCATTCTCTTAGCCATCAAACATTTTTGGCCTTACCTCTATGGTACTCATTTTACTATTTTTACAGACCACTCCTCACTCCGGTGGCTTCAACAAATGAAAGACCCCAATGGTCGGCTATCCTGGTGGGCTCTATGGCTGCAAAGCTATGATTTCACCATCATCCATCATGCAGGAACGATTCACCAGAATGCTGATGGTCTCTCTCAGATGCTGGTGTTAGCAGTCTTGACCCCTGAGGAAGATAGGCTCTATGACCTGATAGGGCATCCTGAACAATGGGAATTTGAAACTCCTAAGATTCAGGCCAAACTCCGCTGAATGACTCGAGACATGCAAATCAAGGATGAGCTACTCTACAAGAAAGTCAATAAGAAGTGGCTCCCTTATATACGCCCCTCCTCTCAAACCAATGTCATCCTGGAAGGCCATTCTACTGTGGGACACGGGGCAGTTGAGAAGACTCACAAATGGCTAAAATTTAAGATGCTACTGGGACCAAATGGTAGAAACCATCCACAAGGTTTTGGAAGCTTGTATGACCTACCAATCCCACAACCAAGCCAACCCTTGATTTCAGCACTCAGTCATTGCCCCGACCAAGCCCTTTAATGTCATTAGCATCGACGTGGTGGGTCCCCTTCCCACAGGATTGCATGGCCACAAGTATATTATCCTAGCTGTAGACCACTTAACTAAGTGGGTCAAGAAAATTTTGGTCCCAGCTGCCACTGGCAAGGCTACCACTCTCTTTCTTGTTTGTTCCATTTTCACCCAGCATGGGTGTCCCCAAACCTTACTTTTAGACAATGGATTGAACTTCACCTCTTAGATAGTACAAGAACTAACTTCGTTATTTGGCACTACACAGAGTTTCGCTGCCCCCTACCACCCATATACTAATGGGGCCATATAACGTGCTGATGGGACTCTTATTTCCATCCTACAGAAGTTGGCCATCTCAAATCCTTCCTGTTGGAACCTTATATTCCCAGCGCTTTGCTTGCCTACAGGGTGAGCTATCACCAAGTCATCAAGATGTCCCCATTTGAAGCCATATATGGGCGGGTACCTTAGCTACCAAGTATCGTCCAGCCACTGCTCAAAGCCTCCACCCCTGAGAACTCCAAATTAACTTTGAGGGCTATAGCCGATGAAATTGTCCAGCTTCAAGCCCAAGTCACTCAAGGCATTATTACCACCACTGGAAAAGAGGCATCCCGATATAATCTCAGATGACCCTCCTTACCAGATTTTCAATTATGTGTCCTCATTCTCTTTTATCATCATTGACCTGGAGGTCAACAGAACAAGCTAGACGTACTTTGGTCAGGCCCCTATAAACTCATTAATAGGGTGAAGTCCAAGTACTCCTTTGCCTATGTCAACCAAGGGACTGTAGTAAATTGGGTGCATGGTCAGTTCCTACAGCCATATTTTCCTCTCCAACATGATCATGAGGGGGCATTGTCAGAATTTGAGATAAAAATTGAATAGAATTCCCTCCTTCCAAATCAGGCCATGCCAAATCAGTCATCGAACCTACTAGAGCTAAATCAATTTCAGGATCCTCCTCCCCTATTCCTGAGTCAAATGGGACGCGTTTCCACCCATTTGGTCAGGTGAGCAACGCAATCCATTGAGGATGCCCATGAGGAGGCCATTCCTGAATATCAGTAAAGATCCTGAACAGATGAGGCCCCAACAATCCTGAAGGAACCAAGTCCCAATGCACCCTATAAATATTGAAACCTTTTAACTTAATAAACTATTCAGTATTCTAACCCATTATTCAGTTTCCTTCTCAGTGCTCTTTCTGAATTTTCAGCTTTGAGCCACCTATGAACCTCAGCGCCAGTCCAGAGAACTGTAGCGCTGAGAACACCCTTTGCAGCAGGCTGAGGGGCCAAGAACCTCAGTATTGGTGGACTTTGTCATGGAGCTCCCACCCTCCTGTGGATCAGATGTGATCATGGTAGTCGTGGCCAATTTACCAAGTTTGCACTCTTCATCCCCTACCTCTCACTAATACTGCGGTGGAGACCAAAAATTTATTTGTCAACCATGTCTTGCCATGTTTGGTCTCCCCAAGGAGATAATGAGTGATAGGGGGCCCGAGTTCACGGCCCAGTTCTAGAAAATTGCTGATCCTCCTTCACATCAAGCCCTGTAGATCCACTGCCTACCACCCCCAGTATTATGGGCAGACCAAGCGAGTGAACCAGGTACTGGAGCAGTACCTGCACTGCTATGCGATGGCCTCACAAGACACATGGTCCAAGGATCTACCTCTAGCACAGTTTACATACAACAACTCCCTCCAATCTTAACCAGCTTCTCTCCATTTGAGGCTACTCTGGAGTATAACCCCTCTTTCCATAATGGCCCCAACTCTCCTCAGCAGTTCCCGCCGCCATGGACTGCATAAACTCTCTCTGCAAGATGCAAACCTGGTTCATGAACACTCAACAAAGTCAATCGAGGACTACAAGAAGTTTGCTGATCAGAAGCACCTTTTGGGGCACAAGATCAAGGTTGGTTCCCTTTTCATTTTAGATACCCGCAACCTTCCCCTGAAAACCCCCACACGCAAGCTTGCAGCCAAATGCTCAGGACCCTTTAAGGTCAAGAAGGATTTAGGCAACAGTGCCTACTGCCTGAGACTGCCCACGCGCTAAAGGCAGCACAGTGTCTTTCACACCTCCCTTCTAACCCCCTTTAAAGGGGAAAGGCCAACATCCCCAGAGCCAATCGTTGTCAGAGAATCCCAGGAAGTGGAGGTGGAGGCCATTTTAGCTTCCCAAAGGTCCTGCCGTTTCGTTCAGTACTTGGTCGCCTGGAAAGGTTACCCCTCTTATGAGAACAGCTGGGTGAATGCGCAATTGTACAAACTGCAAGGACCTGATAGAGGAATTCCACGCCTCCCATCCAACAGCCCCCACCCTCTCCAGAAGATCGCAGCCATCCTGGCCATAAAGCTACTGGAGTGCCACAAGCATTATGCTTTGGTCCATGCCCCCAGGGTGGAATCCTCCATGTTGAAAAAGGAAAGGGTAGTGTAAGTCCTGGGGACCAGACCTTGCAACTGTATAAGGACCAACACCCTTTCTAGACAAAAAGGGGCCCCAAGGTTCTAATGGACCCTCTGTCACAGCTGAGCGACCTAGTCCACATGGTAGATGAGCGCTGGGTGACTGCTTTTCCCCCAAAAGATATCCCACTCCCACCTCTTCCCCCTCCAAAACCCTGTTAAGCTTGATAGAAGGAGCCTGCAGGGAGATTGCGCATATCAGGGGACATGGATAGGCCCCTGGGACCACCCACTCCCAGAAAAACTATATCAGAATTTTGAGAAAAAAGCAATTCCTAACGCCAGAGCCTGGCCTGCAAATTATGGACTGGGTGAGCTGGTCCATACTGGCCTGCACCAGAAATCAGAGTCAGATATGGTTAGGATCTCAAATCAGGCCCCAAACGACTCAGACCATCTGGCCCAAAGCCCTGAAATGACCCAGGGAGTTTGGATTGCATGAATAGCCTAATTGAGGGATTAGTTCGAGTTGCAAATAATCTGATCTAAGGACCCCTACCTCCTAAGATGAATCTGGAACACCCAAACCATGCGAACAGGCCAACTTAGATGACCAGGACCTGGATCAGTAGCATCGACTTAGTTTGGCCCCAGGAACCCAGGAAAATTTGCAAAAATTTCTTGACTTTTGCCAAAATCTGGATCATCATTCTTCTCCCTCCAAACCAGCCAACCAAATCCCATTGCAAAACCTAAATGAACAATCCCTCATTACCTTCCCCATGCATTCAGCCCAGTTTTTAAGGCAACTGCCCTGGATGGGGGTAGTTGTCAGTTCATTCTCTTTCTTTTTGCTTAGTAAAATTTGAATTTCCCGTCTAGCATGCCATGGCCTTTGTATACCTTATTAATTTTACAAAAATTCCACCAATTGATATAATGAAATGCGCCGTTGCCTAAATCCTCCTGCAATGTTTGCTGATTGGGTTATCTGGTAGCTCGATCCTGCCACGTGGAGCAGATTGTGAATGTGATAATCTGCCTTGCCCCTGACAACAAACCCACTGCTTTGTTTGTTTTTGCGCATCTTTTTAATGGAGACCCCCCCATCCATTCAGTCACTGAGTCCTCTGAAACTGCTCCCAGGCTAGAGCAGCACCCAAGAACCCCCACCTCACTGCTCATGGACTTGGCTTATGTAGCCACCTCAGTTGCCGGTGCTTGGCCCACCAGTGGGACCTAGAGTGCCCCTCTTGGGAAATCTCAGTCCCAACCCCTCTCATGGGTCCTACTATACCTTTGTTAACACTTCTAACAATGTGGCGGCCTCTGTGCCATCCCTCAATGGTGCGCAAGCCCCCTATCTGAATATGAAGGCCAGCAACTGTGAACCCTGGAGGAGTCAACATCCTCCTTGCCTCTCCCAACCTTGGGGGTTGCCTCCGCAAGACTTGCAGTTGCCCCCAATGCAACCATCTGGTTTGCCTTATGGGCCTTTAGTATGTTACTGAACTTTTACTTTCCTCACATCTCCCATAGATCCCCACTTTTATTAGTCACTCAGAACGCTATGCCTTTCACATTCTGGGCTCCACTGGGTGCTCGTGCACCCTGACTGGGAGCCCAGTATAGTTCTTCTTAGCTGAATCCATGACAGATTATACCCCAACTTTGCTTCATAGGGAGAAAACCCCATAGAGGCGTGAGTTCCATTATTATAGGCAAATTGGGAGAGGGGGAGGTCATTGGCCCAGTTTCTTGTGTGGTCACCACATAGCAATGCAACCAGTTTCTTCTGATGTAATTGAATAAGAGCATGGGATAAATAAGGAAAATTTAGCAAACTGATTGACCACCACCATCACCGCTATAAATCTGTTAGAACAGGGAATTTCAACAATAAAATCCATGGACACCAATGTCCATGGACCTTCCGACTGTTGTAAAGGGTGGAAAAGACTCTTCCTTCCTGATTGATCTGATTTGGCTCATGTGCAAGTAACACAATCAGCGATCCGGGCAGGTACTTCCTTTGATAAGCCCGCCCAAATTAAAAGTCCACTTGATCAACTCGGTACATTTCTTATTACCCAGGTGACTGATTGTGGGAGGGTCATGATGTGCCCAAAACATCTCTACTCTGAAGAGTGGGGGAACTTAAACCCGCGACCAAAAATAAATGAGACCTTCCACCAAAGAGTATAGGGAATGTTTGTGTTTATGAAGGGACAATTGGTTTAACAACTCCACTCCTTCAGGGCAGGTCATTTGAGCTACTAAAAACCATGAAATAAGTGGGGCATCTGAAGCCAAATCTACTGCCATGATCATGGGTGGTGCAATAGATAAAATTTGGGTGGTAGGGATCACGGTAACCAGGTCCACTTCATCCAAGTCCATGAGGCAATGAGCTGGATTGCGGCTAAGGAAATCATGAAGCACATTCAATGCACCTTTTACAAATTCTTATCTAAAATTGAAGTTCATGTGTCCCAATAGGTATGAGCTTGACAATGTGCAACTTTTGGGGTTTACAGAAATATGGAAGTGCTTGGTGTTCCATATGCACAGTTAACTCATGTTGGGCACCCTGCAACAGATACCGCCAATGATTTAATGCCCATGCTACGGCTGCCAACTCCTTATCATAGATGGCCCATGATTGCTCAGTGGAAGAAAATTTTCAGGAAAAGTAGGTGAACAGATGTTTCAAGCCATCGTGCTTCTGGAGCAGAACTTCCCCCACTTCCACAGATGAGGCATCTCAAGCAATGATATACAGTTTAAAGAGATTTGTGTGTTTTGGGATGAGGGGAGATAAAAACAACTCTTTGATTGACTTGAACACCTGCTAGCACTTGGGTGTCTATTGAAAAGGCACATTTTTACCCATGAGGGGGTGGAGAGGAGCAGCTAAGTGGGAAAGGGCTGGGGAAAATTTATTTAGGAAAATAATGGTACCCAAGAAACTCCATAATTGTCTCAGGGTTATTGGAGTTGGCCATCCACAGATGGCATTTAACTTGTTGGGGGAATTGCATAATCATCTTTGAGGACTAGGTTTCTGAGAAAGGTAATTTCCTCCTTATCTAACTCACATTTTGAAGGCTTGACAAACATGTCACCTTGTGCAAAGCAGCCACGACCGCTTCCAAGACTTTAGCATGTTGTTCAAAAGTTAGGGAGTGAACCAGATGTCATCAATATGTGCAACCGTGCAAGAAAACCGGAGGTCACCCAGTACACTGTCAATCATTCTTTAAACTTAGCATGCATTCTTCAACCCAAAGGGCATTACGCGGAATTGAAGATACCTCATTTGGTTTGTATCGTGGTAAGCAAATCTTGACCCTCCATTACCAATATTTGGTTGAAGGCATTAACGAGGTCAAGCTTGGAGAACACACAAGACTTAGCGATTGCTTGACTGATATTTTGCTCCAGGGGTAAAGGGTAGGGGTTGCTCACTGTAATTTTATTTAGGTGTCCATAATCCTTGCAGGGACGGAGGGAACCGTTGGCCTTCTTGGAAAAAACGATGGGAGAGGCTATTGGTGACATCTCTTTAAACAACCAACCTTTCTTAAGCATATTGTATAACCAGGTGTTAAGAGCAGCCTCCTCCTCTGCTATTGTGGGTACAAGGGGCAGTTGATGTTCACCAACTGTACCATTGTTTGGAATCTCAAGTTGAATTTAGTGTGGGGGAAGACGGTTCAAATTTTTCAGAATCGAAAATACTTTTATAACATATCAATTCTTCAGGGAAATCAGACGGAAGGCCCGCAGGGGAAACAAGGGAGGTGATGGAGCTGCGGCCTTGTGTTTTCTTAAGGGTATTGACTAAGGGAAATTCTCCCTCCATTTGATCATTAACAAATGACAAAATATTTGACTCCAGGTGAATCTCAACATTTTGCCAACGCCACCATCCAACCCCCAAGATAACTGTAAACACCAAGTGTGGCATCTTTGAAAACTGATCTCAGAAGCTAAACTGATGTACTGAAATAGAACTGGCTGATGGACTAGATATGAGGGCTGGGAGGCAGATGAAGCAACCATCACCAAAGGTCATAGGTCCAAGTCAAGCTTTAATTGTTGGGCTAGCTCAACACTCATAAAATTACCAGCAGCCGCGGTATCCACCAAAGCCTCAAAGGAGACATGGTGGGATCTGATACTAATCTTCATAGGCAGTAAAAAGTAGGCAAGGTTCTCTTTATTGACTGTTGAAGTTGAATCCATTGATACTGACGAGATGGTATTAGGATTGGGGGAAACTACTAGGTTCTTAGCGGGAGTAAACCCATCACAAGTCAGAATTCTAACATACTGATATGGGCACAATGGCTTTGACAACTATGGGATCTGGTTTAGGCAATTTGAGAGGTACTAAACTATCATGACCAGAATACAATTTCTTCACAATCAGGTCCAGCCGAGAAAATAGGACCATTGCTACACCTATATCAATGAGAGAGGCAGAAATGGTTAGGAATGATGGTTGGTCAATTATGTCAGGCAAACAGCAAGTTATTTTTAGACCAGCCTGCTAGCTTAAGTGCTTGTAAAAAATTTACTACTTCAGGTTTCTTATTGGTAAACGACCCTAGTAATCTTTTTACTGCACAGGTTCAGTTCTTGTGCACTTTGTCGCATTGTATAGTATAATAGATCATTGTTTAATAATAGTATGATGACTATTATCCATAATTGAGTATAAATTCTTATATTTCAGCCCAATGCTCAGCCAGTATTCCTAATTATTTACTTATGATGTTGTAATTGTAGGGATTCGTTCCCTTGTTCTGTCCAACCCAATCTTCGCTGAGATACCCTGGTGACAGTCTTTGGTCCAACACACAGTCAGCAGCAATCCTGGATTGTGTCTCCTTATTCTCTAGATCCCTGCTCAGATCTTTACTATTTTCTCTAAGAGTCTTCCAATTATTGCACACAGCAATATCATCCTTGAGAAAGAATAGCACAATGGAAGCTGATAATAGTTTACTCTTTAAACTATATACTGCATGAATAACTTAGAACTACATAACTCTGTTCTTATAATCACTCCTTATTTATTATAGTGAATCCTAAAGAATTTATAGTGGGGATTCAGTCATCCAACCCTTGGTTGACACCTCTTCAATGAAACGGCAGCTGTTGCCATTGAATCAACCATCCTTGTCTCAGAAGCGATGGTCTTCCCCATCCTGGCTAGGATTCCATCATTGGACATCCTCAAGACCTAAAATGGAAAGAGTCAGAAAATGTGTCCCTAACATTTTCCTCTCAATCCAAGCAAACCAACCATATCTGGCTATCGACCTGCTGAGGTAATGGGACTTATTACCCATTAAGGCAGGTCATGCACCAACTGATTAATTCGCTAGTTGCAGGTGGCATCATTCGCCTTGCAACTTGCTATTCATTCCCAATCAGTTGGCAATGAATCCTGACCGATCCCAATCAGTACACCTGATAGTTAATCACTATCAGATGCCCCTATTTCGTCAGCAACTCCACCCAATGAGATCTTAAGTATTTGTCCAGACTTATCCCTGATGGATAAAACCAGGCAAATATCCTAAAATCCCCTGAACATAGTTACTCCAAAACTCAAGCCAACAGATTTCCAATTCACTTCGCCTTAAGAAATTTTCCCCTAGTGATTCCTGGTAATCTAGCATGCTGGGAATATGGGGTAAAATCCCAACAGTGCTGAAGCACCCAAATGGAAAACCTGAATGCCAGTGGAACTGTTGCTGGTATGATGCTTATGGAACTAAGAAGAAGTTCTGCCATTGAGTACCCATTAGCTATAATTGAGTGTAGGCACCTAGCAAAATACCAGGAAAACATGGCCATAAACCCCAAGGGTTGGTGGATTACTGGTGGAAAGGGCAGTTTGGTTTTCACCATAAAAATTTGAATTTTGGGTAAAGAGCTTTATTTGGAAAGACAAATGGAGAAAATTGACTAACAATTTTCTCAGTGAGATGCAACTTATTAAATAGTGTTCAATTGTAGCGGGTCCGAGCAGGGATAAGACCCTCAAATTCAACCTAACCCAGAAAATTTTTGGGGAAGGGGGCAGATAATCTCAACTAGAATTGACATTGAAGGATTTGGCAGCAGGCTGAGTTACTTTTGGTTTGACTGCAAATGCCTAAACTGAGGCTCAACAGCATTTCTGTCAGTTAGTGTGACAGCATCTGGCCCAACGAGAAACAGGAATTCCCCAGGGCCACCTCATGTAGGGGTGGTCCCAATTGGTTGAAAATGGGTTTGGGATACCCAACCCACCCGTACCCAGTTGCTGAGGCATTCATTCTGTCAAATAAGGTATGTCAGTAATAACTCCTGATTTATTTAAAAGGGTTTTGAGCTATCTGAAATAGTCTCTGAAGATACCATCTGCACATCAGGGATCATCCCTAATGATTTTGAGAGGTGGTTGGCATCAGTAATCATTCTACTGGCTAAGTCATAACCATTGGTGAGTCCAGCTGATAATTCAATATTTGTCCCTTTTTGGCTATATGTTTTCTGATCATTGGGCAATATCCTTTCAGTTTCAGCCCTTCAATATCAATTTGGTAATCTCAGTACAGATTTTCTAAATGTGGCAGATAAGTTTGGCCAAGGTGAGTGAGGGTACTGGGGAAGGAATCCTAAGAGGGAGAGCTGTTACCCAGTGCTCATCTACCACATGGGCGAGGTCGCCCTGGGTGATGAGGGGTACAGCAGCCCTCTTCAGACACTTTTTTTATTTATAAATGGGAAGATTGCCCAATCCACGCACAGGGGATGTTCTCCTGGACTTACACAATCCTCTTTCCCCAAATAAATCTAACTTAGGGGTCAGTCTGGTCTCATTCCTTGCAATAAGGAATGGTAGGCATATCTCTGAGCTAGCTGGGTAGCTTTGCTGCCCAATACCAAAAAGTAAAGAATATATCAGTTTTGGGGTGGTGTGAGCCACCCCACCTGCAGTCAGGGTTTAGTTGTTAGCCTTGATTTGTGCTGCCCCAATGTGGCAGGGGTCAGTAACCTGGGTTTCATCCTGCAAAGTTGCCTGCACTGGGAGCCCTTAGGGGTGAACAAAAACTAAGTGATGTTGATATTAACTACATGGAATTTATCTGAAGGCCTTACTAGGATATTCAGAGTATAGCATTGTAAAAGAAATAATGGGATGGTTTATATATATTCAAAACCTTGTACCTAATTTATATTAAAGAATTTCATAGTAAAATATCTTTAGTCTAGTTCAATTGGAAATCTGGTGAGATGACTAAATCTAAAAGTCTTACCAAAAAATCCTTTCTAGATGACAATTCTGCTCATCCACCACCATATTAAACGAAAATCAGAACTGATTTTGTTTTTGGTTTAGTCTACTTCAATCTTTATAATAACTATTTAACTTAAACATGTGCAAAAATTTACTTAAGTGGTTGATTATCGGCCATCAACCCAGTAACCTTTTTACTGCACAGGTTCAATTCCCTTGTACACTTCGTCACATTGTAAAGAATGCATTAATTAATAATAGTATGGAGACTATTATCCATAGTTGAGATTGAACTATTATTTAGCACAACGCTTGACCAGTATTTCCAAATTAAATACTCTTGAAGTCATACTCATAGGGATTCATTCCCTATACTCTTATCCACCTGATCTTTATTAAGATACCCCAGTGACAGTCTCTCTCAGCCCAACACACAGTTGGCAACTATCCCTGATTGTGGTTCCTTCATCTCTAGATCCCCACTCAGATCTTTACTATTCTCTCTGAGAGTCTTCCAATTATTGCCTTCTGCAATAGTATCCTTGAGATAAAATGACACAATAGAAGCTGAAAGTCTAACTATACACCGAATTGATAATATTACTGTAAAGTATAATACTTTCATAGATAATAACATTAATAATAATATGTTTATTATAGTAAATCCTAGGGAATTATATAGTAGGGATTCAGCTGTATAACCCTCAGTTGACACCTCTTCAATGAAATGGCAGCCGTTGCCATTGAATCACCCTTCCTCATCTCAGCACAATGGTCTTCCCCATCCTAGCTAGGATTTCTGTCATTGGACATCCTTGATACCTCAAATGGAAAGAGTTGAAAACGTGTCCCTAACGTTTTCCTCTCGATCCAAGCAAACCAACCATAATTGGCTAACAACCTGCTTAGGTAATAGGAATTATTACCCATTATGGCAGGTCACTTCATTAACCAATCAATTTGCTAGTTGCAGGCAGCATCACTCACCTCGCAACTTGCTATTCATTCCCAATCAGTTGATGATAAAACCTGACCAATCCCAATTGGTACACCTGATAGTTAATCACTATCAGATGCCCCTATTTCATTGGCCACTCCGCCCAATGAGATCTTAGGTATTCATCTGGATTGATCCCTGATGGATATGACCAGGTGAATATCCCAAAATCCCCTGAACATAGTTCATCCAAAACTCAGGCCAACCAATTTCCAATTCACCTTGCCTTATGGAATTTTCCCCTAGCGATACCAGGTAATCTAGCAGGCTGGGAATATGGGCAAAAATCCCAACACATCCCCCTCTTGCCTAGATTTTCAGCGAGAAAAACCAGGGCATGAGAACACCGCTTTGGACACCTGGTCAAATACTTCATTCTTTCAAGTGGAGTACACTCATCAATACTCAACGCTGCTCAGGATGACCTTTGGCATACAGCGTTCTTCCTCCTCACTACTACCTTCTCAGAGCGCGGTCTCCATGACCTTCTGACGTGCCAGGCTGATCAATTTACTCATGATGATATTAATCCTGGGATCTGGTTTTCCCCATCAGGGTATATGACCCACTGTCATATTCAGGATTCTTAGTCCGGCGTCCTTGATTTCCTGATTTTCTCATCATCCTAGACAAGAGACTATTGCCGTTGATGTTCATTTCATGGCTTAATTAAGAATACTTGTTTCTTATTTGCCCTTGTTATTTCTCTCATAACCTCTTGGATTTAAGTCATTCTTAATTCTTCCCTTGGAGAGCTTATCCCATTAATTTTGAGATTAATTTCCCCAAAACTGGAGCCTAATGGATTATAGAGTGCATAATGTCAACTTCTATATAAGTCCAACATCCCCCTCTTGTCCAGCTCATATATCAAATTCCAAATCTCGCTACCAGCAGCTCCTCAATAGTCTGTCTGATCCAGACCTCCGTCTCTTCCACTAGATGAGTTGGGGTGCTTGACGGAACCTCTTTTATGGTCCTTCCAGGACTCATATGCCTAGTCTGGCGCAAGTGGCCAGTCCTTCCATCAAATTACTGGAAACGGTAACTATCCCTCCAAAGCCAGGCTGGCCATTGTTTTGAACAACTCTCAGCTGACTCTTCCTCTACAGTGATTCCAGAGTTGGACTTTAGAAACCATCTTGGATTTGGCCCCTTTTGCTGATGCTCTGAACATCATCGTAGATGCTCTGGAGATTATGCCGCTTGCTCTGGATTGTTTGTTTTTGGCCAGGTTGGACCTGCTCCCTGAGTTCCTCTTCTGACTCGGTCAATTTTAAAAACCCGCTGTTCTGGTCTCCAAGCTCTCAATAGGTAACAGAATACACTTTGAGCTCCCCTATGATGAACTCCAGGCCCAAGTCACTGAGGCTTTGACATTAGCGCTGAATCCCTCTGATCTTGACAACCTTCTATATTGGGATACTACTGCTTATGCTCTTCACTTTGCTGGCCAAGTTCTTCAAAGTTGGTCTATGAAGCTTCCATCCTCGCCTGGTTTCCACCAGTCATTCAGCTTTAGCTTCTGAAAAGCCCATAGTTGCCGCTTGCGGGATGCAATCTGCTCTCTGCACAACTATCTCTTCTCTGGAGCTTCCCATCAGTATCTTCCACTGATGGCGTTGATAGGGGGCATGATTCAGCAACCCCCGTTGATATTCCTTCTTCATTGCTGGCCCACATGTCCAGTGTCCTTAATGAAGCCCATTGGCAGGTGCTCAGGACAAATCTTCCAGCTCTGGTGCCAGATCAGGATTACTCAGGGTTATTTGCTGATTGCCTCTTTCTTTATTGCTACTTTCCTCCCTGTTCTGGGGTTTCATGATTGGCATCTTCTGACATCTCAATTTTCCTTCCCCTAGTCACTTTTTCTCAGGGCTTGGCGTCCGCTGAACGAAATTAGTTTTGTGTAGGTCTCTCCCTCACAAGTGTCTGATCACATATCAATTTTGATGGGCTGTTCATTCCTACAGCGATCCATCCTCCCTCCCCCAAGAGGTGACATAGGCGGAATCATCCCCATACTGAGGACAATCAATAAAAATAAAAATTATAAAAATATATCGACTTTTTATCTATGTGGTTTATAAATTTTTTTCCAATATCTTTTATTGATTTTTTATCTTTATTCTTCTTTTTTATTATGGGACTTGACCTTGTTTCAGTTCAGAAGTCCATCTTTTCCCCCTACTGGGTCATGGGTACTTAAACCTCTCAGTTTTCCATGGTTCAGAGTTCCTTTTTTCAGACTTAACCATCTAGATTGGTTCAGGGGTCATTTTTCAGACTTGACCTAATCATCAGGACATGACCAACTTAATGGTTCATCGGTCCTTTGGGAACTCTTTTATTTTTTTCATTGATCCAACGCTTTAGATACTTAGCGTGGAATCAATTTACAACTTTTCCATCCAAGAGATTCTTGATGGAGTAAGCATTGGTCGCCATCTTGGTGATTACTTCAAATGGACCTGACCACAATGCATCTAATTTGTTTCTTTGTCTGAAACCATGTGTATTGCAATAGGTGACTCTTTCCTCTATTTGATATTCTTCTAATACTAGTCAGTTTCTGTCATCCGTCAATTTTGCTTGTATCCTTTTCTTCAAGGTGTATCAAATATTTGCAATTGCACATCAATCAGGATACTCGTCAGTTGGTTCAAGTATTGCTCAGTACTCATCCCTGACATAGGTTTTACCACTGAATATAAAATTGGCGGCAACGCGGCCTTTCTTCTGTATAGTAATTCAAACAACATCTTTCCCGTCGCCATATGATTACTAATGTTGTAGGCGAATGTTACCAAACTCAGGTACATTCCTCACGCAGAAGTTTTCCCTGAAACTAGCTTCCTCAGCATCGCGGCCAGCGTCCCATTGACCCATTCTACCAGTCCGTTCATCTCTGGCTAGTATGGTACTGACATGACTCCTCAAATCCCCATTATTTTGTTTAACCTCAGGATCACATGAGATGTGAAGTTGGTCCCATTGTCACTCATCAGGACTTACGGACATCCATGCCGTTATACTACTTGATCCAGGATGAATATTGCAGTACTGGTAGCATCTACTCTGGTTAGGGCCTTCTTTTTGACCCATCTTATCAGATGGTCAATGGCAACTATGATGTACTTGACTCCCCCTGTGCTCATCATCAGCTGTCCCATCACATTGATGGACACCATGTGCCAGGCAAATCCAGGGCGGACCAGTTGGTATCCAGTTGTATTCTTATGTGGTTTGTGCAGCTGGCACTCCACGCAACAAGCCAGATGATCTATGACATCGTAGTTAATTGATTCCCAGTAATAATACTGGCGAATATGGTTGGTTGTTTTCCTCAGGCCTCCATGCCTGACAACCTTGTGAGCTTCTTGTACTATTGCTGCTCTTTCCGAAGGTTTTGGGAATAATAGCTGCTTCCCTTGATTTGTCTTAAATACTTGTCCATCCATGGTCTCGGTGTTTTCCATTGCTTTTTGAAGCGCACCTTGGATTTCTTGGGGCTCATCCCCAATTCTTCATTTGACCATTCTCTGGAATAGATCATCTGCCTGTGGGTATACCAACTGAACCATTGGCAACTGCAATAAGCCATCCGCGTTCTGGTGAGAAGCCCCCACTTGGTGGACTATCTCACAATCATAATCCTGAAGCTTAAGTGCCCATCAGGCCAGTCATCCTTCCAGTTCCCTTAGATTGTGTAGCCAACGCAGTGAAGAGTGGTCCATCACCACCTTAAAGTGCATTCCATGGACATATACCCAAAACTGCTTACATGCATAAATGACTGCAAGGCATTCACACTCAGTCGTGGTGTAGTTCCTCTCACTGGCTGAGAGTGTCTGGATCACATATGCCACCGGATGCTCATCCCCAAGTTTGTCTACTTGGCTCAGTACAGCGCCAATCGCCGTCAACAAAGCATCGGTATGAATGATAAATTCCCAATCAAAATTTAGATATTTCAGAATCAGTGAATCTATCAAATACCGGCGTAACTCATCAAAGGAGTCCTGGGCCTCTTCATTCCATATGAATCCTTTTTTAGGATCCTTTAATAAATGTAATAAAGGCTTGGCTATTTGGGCAAAGTCCCAAATAAGTCTTCTGTAGTATCCAACCATCCCAAGGGATACTTGGATGTCTTGGACACTCTTCAGTACAGCCATATGCTCTATAGCTGCTATCTTCTGGGTTTGCAGCTGCAATCCACTTGATTTGATCACAAATCCCAGGTATTCCAACTCTTTATTGAAGAAGTGGCACTTCCTTGGCTTGATCTTCAGTTTAGCCATGGACAATCACTTAAAACTTCTTCCAAGTGGTGAAAGTGATCAGTAAATGTTCTACTGAACACATTTATATTGTACAGATATACCAGGATGCACGACAACTTCAGGTCACTTAATATTGCATCCATGGCCCTCTGGAACGTCACAGGCGCATTGCAGAGACCCTGGGGCATCCTCGTTGGCTGATATAACCCCTGCATGGTAATAATTGCGCATTTTTCTTAGTCTTCTTCTGGCAAGTCAATCTGCCAGTATCCTGAGATTAGATCCATTGCGGAGAAATACTTCACTTCTCCTAAATGATCCAGCGCATTGGTGATCCTCAGTAGAGGATTTGAATCCTTCTTCATAATTTTGTTCAGCCTCTGGTAGTCAATCACCTCCTGATTCAATCCATCCTTCTTTTTTTTAGTACTAGATGGTCCCAACCCAATCCATCCTTCTTCTTCACAATCAGAATTGGACTCGCCCGGGGACTTGATGATGGAACTAGAAGCCCATGCTTCACTAGTTTTCTGATTTCATCCTCCACTACCACTTCAGCAGCTTTCATTCTTCAGATCAGTCTCATCCTTATTGGTAGATTTTCCCTGGTGTTGACCTTGTGAATTACATCTCATACGCACCCCAAATGATGGTCATCCTGAGCGAAAACTTCCAAATACATCTCAAATAGTTCAAGCACCTCTTCCTGCTGGCCTTCTGGCAGATCAGTGAGCTGCTCTCTATCAACCAATAGGTTGATGCTTTCAGCTACCCCAGCCGGTAATCCCATTTTATTGAGAGACCCAAAATCATGGAATTATCTCAATTTGACCGTCAGGATTAGATGAATAAACGTGATGATCTGATTCCTCTTAATCTTCATCACTTTTTCACTCAAATTCACCAGGAGAACTCATATTTCTCTATGGCCTGGAATTATTATCCTGGGATCCACCCATGCTTTACTCTGGACTTCTTCCAGGGGCTTCTGACCTCCCCCATACAACAGATCCAGAATCTCCAAAGTCAACCCTGTGTCAACTATTATCTGCAATCTGGCCGTATTGTCCTTTCTTTCTTGATCCTTAATGGAATTCCCCAGTTTTCTAGGATTTCCACCAGCATCCCATGTTGCTTCCTACCAACTAATTGGTATTGAATTGGTACAATGTCATCATTGTATATCAGATTAATGAAGTTGTTTCTCTGATTCAACAAAGCTTCACCATCCTTCTGGTATACCAATGGTAACGTCTGACCCAGGATGGTCAACATATTATCCTTGAAGTTACATATAACTCCGTACTTCCATAGAAACTCCGTTCTGCTCAGGATTTCATAGTTTTGGTTCACCAAAACTATGGCTGGCGCAGATACCACCAACAACCTGAATCATAGTGGCAGCATACTATATGCTCCACAGGAAACGGTGGTGTTCAGCCCAGCTGTTCCATATTCTCTCTTGTGTTCCAAATCTGGCAAGATCTTCATCCTCTTTACCAGCTTGGTCAACACAATATTGATGGGCGCTCTGCTGATGACAATTGCCCTTACCCTCACTTGATTCAATTGAATATCTATATATGTACACTCAGAGTATTGTAATATAGTATTTACTGAGTGAATGGCGGCGTTATTAGCTGAATATAGGGTGTGAATAATTTGTGCCAATAATTCAGAAAATGATTTCTTTATTGCACCAAGGGGGATAGACAAATTGGCCTCATCTAAACAGATGTCTGATAACTCATCAGAATTCTCGGTGGTTTAAATCTTCTCTGCCAGTTATCAGTCATATGGCTGGGCAACTTCCTGAATTATATCAGGGTCAATTCTCTTTGCCCTGGCTCTGATCATGGCATTCACATCCATATTGACCACTTGGTATAGCTGATCCTGCTCATCATCTACAAATAGATTGCTAATATCAATTTCTTTATTCATGATATCAGGAGGCACAGGTTTCTCCGCCGCTCAAGACTGTTCCTTGTCTAGGCAGTGGGCCCTTTTTCTGAATCCTTGGCAGCTGCTGTCTCCTTGGCCTGGACCACATTAATCTGATCCTTCAGCTTTTTGCAGTGTATGGCAAAATGTCCTTTCCTGCCACACTGATAGCAGACCTTTTCTTTCTTGCTTAACTGTCTGAATTCTTTGGGCTTATTTTCTGGAACAGTTTGGTTGGTAACCTCCTTTGCTCCTTCATTTCCCTTTGTGGGATTCAGATTTTGTACCAGATTTTAATTGAAGCTTCTATTTGGGGCATCAACCGTTGCTCCCAAAATCTTCAAGTTGTCTACCATTTGTGAGGTAGTTATCTCCATTGCAAACACAGAAGATATCATTTGATGCAAATTGCGATAGGTCCAAAGGGCTGCTTGCAAAGCGATTCTATCATCAAAGTCATCAAACACTTTTGAACTGGCCAGGATCTGCGACTCCTGGTAAAATTGATCCGCGAAGCTAGCAAGAGACTTGTTTTTATGGAATTGAATTCCCATAAATTTTTTGCTTGCATTTTGACATGCGGGTTGGACTCCCAAGCTCCTTCATTATGGCCACCTTTGCCTTGGCATATGACCAGCTGTCCCCCTCTAAGTGGGGTAACACTAGGTTTTGACAGTCGGTGTCCAGGCAGTTCATGACCATCAATGCCTTTTGATGATCTCTGTAGCTGTTCATAGTCATGTCAAACAGTCAGAAAAATGCTGAGGCATTATCCCAATATAATGTTGGCAATTTTGGCATTACTCTAAATTCCTCTGAGTCATTTTAGGCCAATTCTCTCAGTTCAGCTACTTAGCTAACTTGTGGAGTGACTTTGGGCGTCATCTCCAAAATGGCATTAGAGGCGGGCAGCATATTTCTTGGGGTATTCAACTTCCCAAGTATAGTGCAAGGACTTCTCTCTTTGGCATCGCTGGCCATATTGGGCTCACAAGCACATCTGTGAGCTTTCAGTTCCTCCACTTCTTTGATCAATTTCTCATTATCCACTCTGAACTTTCTTAAATGAATGCAATCTGCTTCTCACTCCATTTTCAGGTATAGGACCTCTTGAATGAGGTCCCCTTCTTTCTTCTTCAACAAGTTTACTTTGCTGATCAACTCAGTCCCAAAGTTGGCTACATTCTCTACTCCTTCCTCCACCTTGGTGACTCATTCTTCCAAGGCTGCAAACTCCCAATGGTCCACTGAGTTTAAGGTATTCTGATTCACAGTGACAATCTCAGTCCACAGCTTGCGTAGTTCTTCTTTATATGATATTATAATATATTCTTTACTCAACTATCCTTGTAGTGAGCACCAACTTGTAAAAATTTACTTAAGTGGTTGATTATTGGCCATCAACCCAGTAACATTTTTACTGCACAAGTTTGATTTCCTTGTGCATTTTGTCATGTTGTATAGAATGTATTAATCAATAATAGTATGGAGACTATTATCCATAATGAGATTGAACTATTATTTGGCCCAATGCTCAGCCAGTATTTCTGATTAAATACTCTTGAAGTCATACTCATAGGGATTTGTTCCCTATACTCTTGTCCACCCAATCTTTGTTAAGATACCCCAGTGACAGTCTCTCTCAGCCCAACACATAGTCAGCAGCTATCCCTGATTGTGGTTCCTTTGTCTCTAGATCCCCACTTAGATCTTTACTCTTCTCTCTGAGAGTCTTCCAATTATTATCTTCTGCAATAATATCCTTGAGATAAAATAATACAATAGAAGCTGAAAGTCTAACTATACACCAAATTGATAATATTACTGTAAAGTATAATACTTTAATAGATAATAATAATATTAATAATAATATATTTATTATAGTAAATCCTAAGGAATTATATAGTAGGGGATTCAGCTGTTTAACCCTCAGTTGATACTCCTTCAATGAAATGGCAGCTGTTGCCATTGAATCATCCTTCCTCATCTTGGCAGCAATGGTCTTCCCCATCCTGGCTAGGATTTTGTTGTTGGACATCCTCAAGACCTCAATTGGAAAGAGTCAGAAAACATGTCCCTAACATTTTCCTCTCAATCCAAGTGAACCAACCATAATTAGCTAATGACCTGCTTAGGTAATAGGACTTATTACCTATTATGGCAGGTCACTTCATTAACCAATCAATTTGCTAGTTGCAGGCAGCATCACTCACCTCACAACTTGCTATTCATTCCCAATCAGTTGGTGATAAAACCTGACCAATCCCAATTGGTACACCTGATAGTTAATCACTATCAGATACCCCTATTTCATTGGCTACTCCACCCAATGAGATCTTAGGTATTCATCCAGATTGATCCCCGATGGATACAACCAGGTGAATATCCCAAAATCCCCCAAACGTAGTTCCTCCAAAACTTGGGCCAACCAATTTCCAATTCACTTTTCCTTAGGGAATTTTCCCCTAGCGATACTAGGTAATCTAGCAGGCTGGGAATATGGGCAAAAATCCCAACAACATGGCAATCTTGTCCAACCTTTACTATTCATATAGACTCAGGATTAGTTATCTAGATACTTTTGCAGCCTTGTTTATTTCCCTTGGTTGATAAATTAAACCTTAAAAGCATCAAAGAACAACATTAAAGTTTAGATAAGTTTATCAGGTTATAATAAGGATGCAGACCAGATATGTTAAACTTATCTTATGCAAGCAGGGAAATAACCGTATGCTTAGCTTAATTTTTGCAAGTAAACTTTTGATAACTTTACTATAACTAATAGGAAACTGGATTCTAAATTGGTGAACCAATATTATTTTTGACAATATTTACTGCTCCATTACAAACTTTAAGACCTACATGATTCAGGCTTTATTTCAGGCAGGCTGGCCACTAATTAATGGTATAAACAGTATTGGTGATTGAGGTTAAAAATGACTTACAGTCCTGTGGTTATACAATTAATAGCAAAATGTGACGAGGACAAAATTTTAGAGAATTTCAACAAAAATTGTGCTTTAGCGGTATACCATCTTCCACATAACTACAAAATTTTATATTTTTAGTGTCTGAGAATTTTTTATTGTAAGCTAGCTCTAGAAACTTACACATTCTATAGGTACCTTATCGACACCATATCAACCCCCTTGCTATATTAGTTTCTTCTGCTATAACCTTTAAAAATTTATGATACAAAAGATTAGCCCTATAACTTATATCTGTTTTTAAGCAGTTACTCTACCTTGTAAATTGGGAAGTTGGGTATTGAAAGGCTCTGGTTTAATCTTAGATGAAACCTAAAAGTATAAGAGGCATAAAGTTTTATAGCGAAGATGCGTAGGCAGCTAGTTACCTCTTCATGTTGACTATCTGACTAGCCTCTTTCACAAGGCTGCAGCTGAATAAGCTATATAAAACTTTAATAAAAACTATAACCCTAAAGGTTATTGCTAATATCGTTGGATATCGAAGTTGTGATAAGGCACGCTTGGAAGAAGCATGTTTTCTATTGCTTGAAAGTTAAGGCCAACGTGGAAGAAGCGTGTTATCTTTTGCCAGGAGTTAAGGCTAAAGAGAATAAATAATCGGTGAACCATCAGTTAAATGTTGTAAAATTTACTATATATAACGATACAGAAGTGTACCCTGCGGTGGGATGAGCATCCATGTATTGGAAGCAAGGTTTATGTGAATGACAAGGGTGGTAACGTAATTTGGAACTGAATATACGCTCATTTACGTTCAAACTTTTGGTTAAGCCAGCTTGAAAACTCCATAAGCTCATTTTAGATACCGTCTGTATGCAATTTTAATATTACCATACCCTGTTGGGATTTTCTTAAGGGTAGGTAAAGCTTTGCCTTGGGTAGAAACTGGTACTTCAATTGGGATCAAATTCAATGGTTCCTTCTCGTTCATCCAAGCTAGGATCTCACGAGTATATGAACTTAAACCTTCAAAATAAGAAGCTGGCGGGCCCAATTTAAAATTTTCAAATAGTTTAAGGTCAAATGACCAATTTCATACTGGTTGCTCACCAGACCGAAACTGGGCTCAATTAAAACTTTATAAAGTTGGATTTCAGTAAATAAACTACCTTCACTGATTATCATAACTATTAACCTTTAGTTAAAATATTATATTTTCATAATCATGCCAGACATTATTTATTTCACTCGCCCGGTCGATCTTTTGGTGTATTGTTCCTGTAGTATTTAATGCTACAAACTTTGGATACCCTTGTGCATTTCAAATTGGACATCCGATGGCATAAGCCCAAGATACTCATAAGTTGTTGTCGGCGCTACAGTTCCTTGGACTGGCGCCAGGGTTCGCGGTGGCTCGAAGCTGGAAAAATCGGAAAAGAGCACCGAAGAGGAAACGGAAAGATGGGTTAGTTTACCGAATAAATTTATTAAATTAAAATGCTTCGATATTTATAGGGTGCGTCGGGACTCGGTACCTTCGGGGCCTCATCCGATCAGGATCTTTACTGATCTTCCTGAATGGCCTCCTCGAGGGCGTCCTCAATGGATAGCGTCGCTCACCTGATTGAAAGGGTGGAAAGGCTGCTCCACGTGACTCAGGAATAGGTGAGGATGATCCTGAAAGAGTTTTTTCTTGGTTGGGTTCGACGACCGATTCAGCACGGCCGGATTCGGAAGACGGGAATTCGATACGATTTTTATCTCGAATCCCAACAGTTGTAATAACGATTAACTCTAACTTTCAATATTTGTACTATTCGTCTTTTATTTGGACTAGGCTTTCACACTATTACACAGGTTTTTAACTCAGCGCCCTTAACAAATCCCGAGATACACCCTTCGCTTGAAACCAAGTATTCCAAACTGGGCCCCATCTACTTTAACTCTGAGGACCAGTTGAATAGGAAACCTATTTTAAGGAGGACCAGGATCAATTAGCTGATTCATCCAAAGAGGCTTCTAAACTTTCCGGTAGTTCATTAGGCTTCCCTCAAATTTTATTAAAGCTAGGATTACTTCTTTAAGCTTTTTACGTAGTTTCCATCTTAAAGAAAATCAAGGCTGGCACTGTAGATTAATACCAGAGGCTGATACCTTACCTTAAAGTTCTCAACACCTTTAGATTAAACCGATGCAGTAGTAGCTAGAGCAATAACCACACCCTTTTAATAAACACGCTCTTTCATCTCAAAATGTAGAGCATTTGGCTAATCCAAGTTTCCGACCCAAACGGGATGAATTTACAAGACTCCTTGATCCTAACCTTATGAAGGTTCGCTATGTGAAATAAATTATCAATTCCGTGCTCCTTAGCAACTAGAAGTTAATTTTAGTCCCCAACCGACAACTTTTGGTGACTTGTAAATCTTACCCCGAATAATACCTTTCACGAACCCCAGCCTTTTAACTTCAAAACCGGTAACCAAGCCCATCGGTTCAAGCTTTGGTGCGATTGCCAAAATTCAATCTACGCACCATCGAGTAAACGTTGCAACAAGGTCTAGGCGGCAACCTCGACAGATCAATATTCGGACTAAAAGTGAACAGCCTACCTAACTTAAACGTAAGAATTTCACGCTCAAACTCGCCCCCGCCAAGTTCAACTTTGGAAATATAAACTAAAGCCACCAACCATTCACCTTCGAGGCGTAACTGATGGCGATGGAGTACTCCATCCAGTTTGCCGGAACGCTAACGACGACTCCAAAGATATTGACGCGTAAGTTAAGTGGACTACGAGCGTCAAGCTCGGTACACCTGACCTTCCCATCAAATTGGCTTCAAGTGGCATACCTCAGGAGCAGATTCGACCAAACTTGAATCAGGTTTATGGGTAGACTCGACCGTATAAGTTGATGCCCTAAAGAAATTTGACGCTACAAACGTATTGTAGGAAAAAGTTTAGGAAGGTACAAAGTTGCGCGCTTGAGACCCCACTTGAAAGGTAGTGCCGCCATCGGAATTAGTACGGAAAGCGGCAACCTCGATGATGTTTATAATTTAGCGACTAAAAAGACCTAACTTTAAAAAAGAGTGAGGTCGAAACAGAATTCCTTTAAAGTTTTAGTTATTAGGGCCGAAACCCGGTTAAGGTAAGCCGATCATACTTTGAATTTAAATTAATTCAGGGCTTCAGACTTTGGATTTAAATATTAATTCGGAGCTGTCGGGAGGCGAAACCAGATGTTTAGAGGTTACTCGGGTGGGTTGGTGGGGATTCAGGCGAACCTTGGATAATGGTTAGGTTCCTCTTGGACTCGAGGTCGTGGATACCGACGCCATCCAGCGCCAGTTCCTCCTCGAGGCGCGTCGAGGTGGTCTGATCCCGATCTAGCAGTTCATCGATTGGGTTATTCGGGTGCTCATCCGACCAGCTAGGTTTGCGAAGAAGCTCGCGAAAGGTTTCGCTGAGCATGAGGGCGTCGTTGGCCGACAGGTTAGTTTTCTTGGCCACGGTAGAGCCGTTGGTGGGTGTAATGTCACGGGGGGTGCACGGTAAAGCTGAACCCGTAGTATGGAGCCGTTGGGTAGCATCAAGGTCTGGCGCAATGGTTAAATCCGAATCTTGCTCTGGTGCGTCGCCATTAAGCTTGCCCTTCTCGATGGATGACTTTTGTGGGAGGCACAACTTATGCCTCCTCCTGCGCCAAAAAAGGAGTAAGAACAGCAGCATGCCCAAAACTGCCGATAGCGTCAGTACCAACAGGACAATCCCATAGATGGGAAACTTCTCCCGGCTGCCCATACCACGGCCTATGGAACGATCATTGGGTTCGTTGGCGGCAACATCAGTTTCGGATTCATGTGGCGAACTAGGGTTGGAAGGTGCCGAGGAGTCGATTTCAGTTGGAGTGGGTTTGAGGTGGGAATAGGCGTCGGGGTCGACTAGGTTAAAGTACACTGGCGGGGCCACAGTGTCTGCAGGGTTTGTGAAAGGAAGCACGGTAAACCAAGCCTTTTTGGGGAGGTAGGTACCGTTTGACGAAAATCTGGGAGCGTCATCAAATCTATAAAGCTCCTTTTTGGTGACGTTGATTAGGTAATTGCCATTCGAGTTAGAGACGTTGGTGCGGATAAGGATGGGTTCGGTCGAGTTATCGGAAACGAATAGGGAGATGGAGAGCGGGTTGTTGTTACCGGCGACGCTAGGATGACGCGAGTACCATCTCACCGTATGAGGCCGGTTGATGTGCCAGTACTCGTTAGCGAGGGGGGAGCAGTATAGAGAAGGGCTGTTGCAGTCGCGCGGCAGGTCTAAAGGTGAGGTAATGAGAAGCTGGGTTACCTTTGTAATCATTCGAATCGTGGGGCAACGGTGGCGGGGTGCTCATCTTGGCGCTGGCAACCAGAGCAGGGAGCAGCCAACTCGGGCGCAATCCGAGCGACCGCATCAATGTTTACAAGCAAAAAGAGCAAGGGAGGAAGCCTTGAAAGTAGTTCGTCCACCAATCGGTTAATGAAAAGCTGATTTAACTGAAAAGCATATCCTAGGTAACATCCGCTTTCGCTTCGGATTGCATGCGCTTATTTGGAATTTATTTCGACTTCATTAAAATACACATTTTAAATCTATTTTGGTCAACTGTTTTCCTAATCAAAAGTGTTTAAATAGTCATTATAAATCTATTGGAGGACTACTATCTTCAAATTCATTTCGGCTTCAATAAAATACCCATTATAAATCTATTTTAAGTCTACTGCTTTCTCCAATCAAAAGTGCTTAATTGGTCATTAAAAATCTATTGGAGAACTATTATCTTCTTCAAAATTGTTCAATTTACCACGCCACCAAAGTCAAATTTAAATTTAAATGATTTACCAATTAGGCCAATTATTCAAACTAATCTACCAATTTAAGGTCTGAAGGTAAAGTAAGCCATCAGCTGCTATATATTTCCATAAGGTTAAATCGTTAATAATTTACCTATTAGGCTAATATAATTCAATTAATCTGCCAATTTAAGGTCTGAATGTAAATATAGTTATCAGCCACTATATCTCCATAAGATAATTGGCGATTTAATTTCACTCTTTCCGTGAAACCCTTTGCCAGAAATCATTGAAGCTCACAATGCGGCTAAAGCGAGTAATTGGCAACGTGCGAGTACAAAGCTTTAACTCCAGTTTCCATTTCTAACTGATATAGTTTTCCGTAATTTCAACTACCTTACGTCCATTTCGTAATTTATCTGAGCACATGGAGTTTAGCTTTCATAACATGCACGGATAACACTTTGGCTCAGCTGATTTTTCCACATCGATTGGATTGACGTGAGGCCTATAATTTTCTGCGTACTGGTTTACCTTCATATATTTTTCCGAATGATTACTGCCTTATTCGCCAATTATTTCACCGATAAGGGTGAGAATTCGCTGTTATTTATAGTTTAAGGGTCGAAGCGAAACGTATAGTTGTTTAATTTTCATCCAATCATATTGTAAACAAGTACTAAAAATGCGAATCATAATTACGGTTGAAAGTTCAATAGTAAATTACCGAGCTTACTATCTAATCAGTCAGATCAGATTTGAGATGCCACGTGACTTATAAATAGTACACGTATACGTTGGATCCGATCACGGGTGCAGCTTCCAAGTTGGATTCCAGCATCCAACAATGATGGCTTATGTTTAAGTTACCGATTTTATCATCACAAAGCATGCCATTTGCGGTAAGCGTAATTTTAAATACCCTCGCATTTTTCCATTTTACAAAATATTTTGTATTTGATCAATTAATAGATATGAATTCTAGCCATCAGCCATTATTATCAATCAAGACGCACCCTAGATATCATAAGAATATAAAAAACTACTGTTAAAATTGCTCATGACAGTATTTAGCGTGTAGGAATTGATCTAAATATGGCGACTTGTAAACCGTTGTTAGCGCCAAAGTAGTGATTAGGATGCAATATTCGGATTAATCCACTCCTCCGATATCCATGCCACTAGAAGCGAGGTGGATCCGAACTTTATCCACCCAACAGTTTAATGACCTCAAAACCCGCATCACCCTTAAATCCCAACTATTCATCTGTGATCTGGTCATAATTCCACATATACATTCTAAGGGATTCGAGAAGCCCATCCAATTAGCAACTGTTACAATGCCTGAATTCTGCCACACTCAAGATTTAGGCACAGTAGAACCTCCGTATATAGAACCTTTTACTCAGCGTTACATGGGTTTATAATTTATCGGACGATTCTAATCGATTATTTAGCTTTCATATTGATAGATAGCCACCAATAAGTTTAGGAAGTAATTGAACCTATCAAATCAACCAAATAATATTTAAACTGCTCAGCTTAAAATGATATACAGTTTCCTATTAAAATCATACAAACCTTGTATGGTAATATCCTAGCAAAGCAAAGGGGATATTGTTATTTATTAAAAATAAGTGTTTATTCATTGGATTATCAGAAATAAATATAAATCTTAATTTTATAGTTAAGATATACAAATAAATATAGGATAATTATCAACTACAAAAATCTCTGTATATAGAATAATATATACATATTGATATAATTGTATAGTAAAAATGAGGGGAGGATACCCTAGTGGTAGAGTATGGACCCTCTAACACTCCTCCCCAAGTTTGATCCCGGTAATGGACTTTGGGTAGGGGACAATTTTGACTGTGTTGGTTTTGTGCACCAATGCCCCAAACCGAGATAGTGAATAGCAAAGGCAGTCCATGGAGTTCCTGGCCTATCATGCACCGCGCATGGAGGTTTTCTGGGTTTTATCCTCCTTTCCCATTTTCTTCACTTCCCTAATTGGTGCGGTAACATCCCCAGGTTGGCCCACCTCAAATAAAATTTGTATAGTAAAAATGTTAAAAGCTATAGGAATGGATAAAGGAGAGGATACCCAAGTGGTAGAATAGGGAAGCATCACTTTTAATTTAAAAAGTGACTAGACCAAGTTTAAAGAGAATATCCACCTGCCATTGAGTACTGCACATATAGAGCAGTACACCATGGCCAAAACCTCCCAGCATAATTAAGTCTCTCTGCTCATCAGTATGAAGCACATAGAAATGGATAGCTTGCTTGCACATATTACTATTTAATTAAGAAGTACATCAAGATGGACAAACTGTCTGGATGACTTCCAGCTGACCAAGGCCCCCATGTGATTAATAACAGAGGAGGCCAGAATAATGAGTGCATGCCGGGTAACAAACTGGCAGCACAAATTTCTGCTAACCGAGGCCCTCATCTGATTAATAATGGAGATGGCCTAAATAATGAATACACCCCAAATAATGAATTGGCAGAATGAACAATGAGAAAATGCTCAAACTTAACTAAGGACCACAAAAAACCCTTGTAATAAGCATGGACAATGGAGCTGAATCCCCAGGATTGGTGTCCACCAGAAATTGGCCAATAGGAGCAACTGTCAGGGAGCAAGGAGCAATGCCAAGAACAGCAGTGTCAGGGATATTCCCCACTGAACCTCAATCAGTAGAGAGGATTGGGGCCTCGCAGGGTAAAATAATTTTTTTGGAAAAACTAAAAAATCTGGACAAAGTATTGGTTGGATCTGAAACTGACTAAGATTTGACCAACAAAAATCAGCTGCCCAAACCAACAGGGCAATAACAAAAAAAGTTTTATGCCAATATGGAGAAACCTACTGATGACACTCAGAATAATTACTCAAAGGACAATTCTGTCATGGTCACATGATATCATAGTGGGGGCCAACCCCAAGGATAATGCTGGGTGCCAGGAGGCCCAGAAGGTGAAGTTACAGGCCCTCCATAACCTCAGGCATACACTAGACCAACGCTGGGTAAAGGCTAAATATGCCCAGGTTGGTACTAGTGAGGTGCCAAATGCCCAGCCCCTTACATTGGCCCAGGCATTAAAACGGATGGTCTATCATATTAATGTGGATGTTTCCATTCAGTTAGTTGAAGAACAGGGTTTCAAAACCCATTCCATTTATAAAACAATGTGTTTGGGTCAGATCCAACTTCAATTGATCACTTGAGTGAAGTCAGTTTCAGCATATTTGACCAATTTGGATGGTAATGTTGGCCTATTAAAGGTCAGTGCTTGGGCCCACTGCAGCAAACCCCTTATTCCCCTAATGTTGTTTAATT